>JBBMOJ010000171.1:0-81479 GCA_038090695.1 Sclerotinia spermophila | reverse complement strand
CTCTCTTTCATAGCTCTTCTACCCTTATGGTACAATATAAGTCTTTACCCGTACCGTGACAATAAGATTTAATAAAAAAAGTGACGAATTGCTGAGGCCCCCTCATTGGTACAATGGGGGGTGGAGGTTTACGTAACCCCCGATTAGTAATAATGATACAGAAGGTAGCGATAGTAATTAGTTAGCGATAAGTGATAAGCAAAAATTTGAATGTTAATACAAGCACAACAAGTAGTACTGTTCTTCAACGGTCCCGGCCCGCAGTAATGTTGGTAAATGGATCCATGGTTGGCCTAGGACACCATTCGAGGCAGTTTGTTGCGGCCCGCAATGCTGCTACCGCTTGCTCCATCGACCTGTCAACGCTTTTGACTTCATTGATCGTCTGTCTAGTCCTAAAGCTTTTCCCTGTCGAATTGTTCTTCCCATTTTGCTGGCGACTCGCCTATCCTATTGACCGCTTATTTAACAGCCACTGGTACTTGTCATTCTCATTCCGCTCCCCCTCGTAGCTTGCACTAGTGTGTTGAGCTCGAAATGTAGATAGAAAAATCCGCCAAAAGGAATGCAAATGTGCACCTGTTCTGGTTCACAATGTGCTGCTCAGCCCAATTTTTCTGGATGGTGAAAACAAGCACGACTTTCAGATGGGCTTGTTTCCGCGAAAGGGCTTCCCAGGTTTCTTCGTTGATGGACAAACCATCCACACCTCTGATCAAGATCGTCGCACGTAAGTTTTTAAGTCTAGAGCTCCAAAAATCTATCCATCTGCCTCTTGTGTGCATCATTTCGTCATCATGATCTTCCAACGGATCCGATCCGTTACTGGGATGGATTGAAGGTAGTGGCCACCATGCCTTCACTGCCACAGAAAACATACTTTCCTTCACCTGTACCTTTCCACCAAGCAAGTCTCTTATACATTTATCCATGATGATGGCATTCCGCCCCATTCCGAATTATAATCGCCTGCACACGATGAGTTAATTGGTTCGTGGAATTTCGACTTAATTTTCTCCCAATCTATCAACAATATTTTTAGTTCTCTCGGCACGTCTTCGCTGCCTCCAAGCAGCTGTCTTCTTCCTTGCTCTGGCCTTGAGGTCATTGTGGCCAGCTCTAGTTTTCTTTGCGGTATGGTAGTATCTTTTATCTTGATTTAATTTTCTTCTTTTCGCCCTGCCATGGAAGTCTTTTTGGTTCATCACCTGCTGACTATTAGTTTCAATGCTATTAGAATATATACTAGGGTAATTACGTAGCCCTTTACTACAAAGTAACTTCCATTCAGCTTGTACTGTCTCCTAGCCTTTGTCATCTTCCTCTCGCAGCAACTCACCACCGTCGCATACCATAGTGCTCGGATTTACATCTTCGAGCTGTTACACATTCCCTCATCCTAGCTTAGGCCCCTTCCCAACGGTCCGGGACCGTTGTATCGGTTTGCCTGATATGATGTGGATAATTGTTTCCGGTCTAGATGTGGTGAATGCAAATTCTGGTATTGCAACTTTGGCCTTCTCTCTTCTTCTTCCTGTTGGCTTGTATTTGCCAGTCCATATTATTCTCGCTCACTTTCCCATCCCGATCAATATCGTTTGACATGTCATTATCCGTTGTATCATTATTACTTCCCCCTTTCCTCTCCGTCTCCAACTCTTCTTCCAAATCCCCACCCAATAATTCAACCCCTTCCCCAGCTGAGAATTCGAATTTGGGTGTCAACTGTAGTGCTGCCTTCCCTTTCATCTTCTGTGGAGAAATCTCCGAAGATAACCTTCGGTTTTGTTTTCTATACCCTGCACCATTCAGTTGGCGGTGTAGAATCTGGTAGATTAGACTGAGGAAGTCCGACTTGGTCATCGTTGGATCCATTGGATTGAGTATTTGTCTACCATCCCAATCCGTGGGAATTTCTACTAAAATAAAATATAGATCTTGTCTAATTGGGCAGAAGATATGAGCTACGGACTCGGCCCGTTGCCTGCTTTGACAAGCTCTAAGATGCCATCAGGTGGATTTTGTTGTCTTATTTCTGCAACGAAAATTCAACGATGCAGAAATGTTTTATGCGCAGGTTTACTTTGACAACATCTGCTATAATATGCGAAAATTCTCTGTATCACCTCACGACATCGTGAGAAAGTTAACAACAGATGGCACAGTCTGAAAGAAGGATATCAAAAATTTGCAAGAAATTGTTAAGCGTCACAAGTTCTCACTCAAACCATATGTGAAAAACAAGCCAGACAAAGTTGATGATTTGAAAATGTCTTCACTCCCGAAGTTTGATGAGCACTCTTCTGGAAGGTTCTTGCGGAAGACACCACCGAGGAAAAAGAGCCTGAGGTCGACGATCAAGTACAGAAGGAGTCTCAAAAAGAAGTGCCAGCTAGAAATGATATATAGATTGTCTTGGACCTTGGTATAGCTTTTCAAAAGAAGGAATTACTACCACATGTTTATATTACTCTAATGGAATATATTGATCTTCGAAGAAGAAGCGACCTTTTGAGGATGTAATAAACATTAGGAGTTTTTGTTATTCTATTAGACTTTTAAGGGGACGATTTAATATTTTATTAAGTATTATATACAAGTATAGCTAGTTGATGTATAAATCGACAGGGTATATAACAAGCACTTTCAATGTATAGTATGAATATTAATTATTATAAACCTATCTTTTATTGGAATATTCTTATATATAATTTACAGCTATTTACTCCATCTCGTTACCTATTACAGAAGTCTCAAACAAATTAACTATACTCTCCAAAACATATAATACTCAATCCATATTCCTCTATATTCTGAAAGTGCTAAAACCCCACAATATAAAATGTATATTATATATACACCTGGAATGCAAACATGCTTATACCGTTCTTCACGCCGTCTGTGTAAACCGTTAGTCAGGTATTGTTGTCTTAAATTCTGAGACTTTATCAATTATTTTCGGCCAAATGCGCCTGGAGGGGAGAATCTACGGCGCCAAGTCTTTCCTCTCCCATCACCATGGTTACAGGTCGAAAAAAAAAACAATCATAAATAGCACGTTCAATAGTTTTAGTACTAAAGGAAATTATTACCCATCTAGACGTCGTTGCGATGGTATTTTAGTTGTCGGCACGAAAAAGTTCAACAGATCGAATATTTCCCCAAGTGCATTCCTTCGCTCCAAGTTCGAAATTCAAGCGATAGGCCTCAGTCCCAAAATAGATGTCGTTGTGGCCTCACAGACTAGATGAGTAATATAAGGCTATTACTACAGGGATACGCTAGTGGATCTTTTCACTGACGACTGTCGATACTGACCCAAAATCTACCTCAACATATGAATTCCAATGTCACGAATCGCGACCCAACAATGAAAAGCGGCATAAATCCAGCAATTAAAGGTAAATATTGGGGACTGTCGTTGTTGTTTGGCTTGATTCAGGACTATATTGCCGTCAATTTTGACTTTCTTCCTTCATCGCTTCATCTTGTGCCCTGCATCATATGTCATCTAAGACTTGAGTCATATCAACCGAACCAAGCACTGCACACGTTTTATTCGACGGTGTCTTCGAGCTTGTGGATACATTGGGGATTTTCCGAGCCCTTGGATAGTGTTCCGAGGCGATTTTCAAATTCTCCTGAATTCTATGAAAGGTCTTCATTATTACCACTATTTGTTGTGATTGCGTAGTACCTCATGACTTTGTGGATTTTTGAAGTTGATGAGTTGCATGGATGGTGCAGAGCTAAGCTGTGTGAGCCATGTGCCCTACTCAGCGAGGAATTGCGGGGTGCAAAAATTGCGACCAGATATCAGGATTTTCAATGCCCGAGATTATTCCAACAATTTGAAGACACTTCTGCCCATTCTATCTGTTTCACTGTTTGAACTTCGCGAACTGGTTGATTTTGCGATTCCTGGAGTGTTGCGGGAATTTCGTCCTCCCCCTTACCGTTCCGAGCTGCTACCGCAGACAGATTTCAAATGTCCCAAGCTATTTGAGCAATTGAAATCTCACTTTCATCCTACGTTCGAGGCCGGGTGTTATGCGCTCAAGACACGTGGATTTAATGCATCATGACTGGTGTGAAGATTTTGTCTCTTTTCCTCCAACTTCACGTTACAACCACAGGCACTTTTCAATGTCTGAAATCATTCCAACAATCAAATGAGCATCAGTCATTCAGTATTTGACTCTGACTAGAGAGACATGACGTTGCAGGATTTGCTTGTGGACGGTTATACATTCGGCCGTCCAGGTACTTTCGTCACCATTAAACCCGGGCGCAAGACCAATCACAATTTAGCTTTCGACGTCTTAATCATTCCTGTTTAATCCAACAAATCCAGCAATTCTTCGGCAGACACAAATTATTGCGTCTTTATATATTTATTTCTATGTGTATACGAAAATCCTATTGCTAACTATGAAGGAGGGTTTACCTGGTTGTATCCGAATCCCGCATGGTACCCGATTTGTTCAGAAAATTTTCTCTATTTTTTATATCTTCAAAATTTCAAGCCAGGTGAGTCCAAAATTCATTTCCATGGAGTTTCTTAGTAAGCGAGTGTGGGTGGTTTTTTCCTTACATGGCGTTGCCGAATTATCCACCCCAAGCGTCAAACAACGATCCATTGTCTTCTTGAATACGGAACATTGGTAAATACATTGAGGATACAGGGATGGGTGTTGCTGTGGCTTTCTTTGGACGGGAAATATCTTGCTTCATCAAAGAGGTCTCTACCGATCACAGTACGTCGAATAATTGCGATGGTTGGGCGGGTCACAAAACATCAATACTTGAGCTTCGACTTGACCAATTAATGTTGGCGGAAGTTGGAAAAAGGATGAACTTTGTGGGGAGAAACCGACGTGGTATACGCATGGGGCAAGGTGGTATCAAAGAATGCTCGGAAATATCGAATCGTACTATAGGACTAATAGAAAGACTCTGGTAACTTATTCACCGCTTGCCTGATGTCCTCTTTGTGTTGTACGTGCGTGACAGAATGCTTAGACCAATAAATCTCAAGTCGCGCTTGTCGGCAATATCTTTGAGCTTCCTCTGACTTCATCATCTAAAAAGCTTCTTATCAAACAACCTCAGAATATCAGCATATCAGAACACCACAACTCAACCACAACATGGCATCTTCTGATGATTCTTCGGACCTCTCTTCTGTACCATCTGAGGATGAAAGCTTACAATTAACAAAAAAAGATGGCATCCTTAAATTCTTCTCAAAAGCCCCAAAATCAACTACTCCACGTAAAATCGAGGCTTCTCCACCACGACCAAAGAGAGAGCCATCACCACCTCATGAGTATGTCTTAGCAGATAATCCAGATATAGCCGTATGTATATCTCTTATCGTCGCGTACTAGAGGATCTTGCACGTACAAAACGCGTCGTTGTGGAGTTCAATGGTTGCTAATAAGGATTTCATGCAGTTTATCGTCATGTTCCGTGCCCGGTTCAGTGAAGTGTTCCCAAAATCTCTACCCAACTTTGGACCTCAAGAATTAGAACACGCTGTTGTCGGTACTACGCCTGGAGAGCATGCGGAACAGTTTCTTTGCGCATTATTGGGGCTTCTTTTAAATAGAAAGCAGGATGTGAAGTAGGTCATATTTGTGACATGTGTGCTGTGGCTCGCATTATTTCGAAATTTCTGCAGAATCACTGGCTAACCACTCATCCAACACAGAGCTGGACATTACAACCGCGCTCTCGAGGAGGCTGTTCAAACACATAAACTACAATGGGCGAAGGACTGGGAGAGCAAGAATCCTCTTTCTGGGGGGGCAACATTCACTTCTATGTCTCCCACAGAGCGGGTAGGTCGCTTGCACAACGTCTATGGAGGGAATGAACCTCGCTGATTTTGAATTACAGCTTACTCTGTTACGTACGCTCATACTCTGGTCTTTAGCTTCCTCCGACGTGGTCAAGGGTGTGATTACAGCCTCTTACAAGCAAACTCGTCACGAAGATGATTTAAACCAACCACTTTCTGTACAGCCTTGGGGATCGGATGCCGATAGACGTCGTTACTATCTTGTGGAAGGTCTGGATGATACACACTTTAGAGTCTACAGGGAGAGCAATCACACTGGCTTGAAGAGGACTTGGTGGAGCGTTGCAAGTGATATAGACGAATTGAAACTGTTGGCAGAGAAACTAGTCAAGGACGATGGTGGCCAAAAAGCCAGAACGCTGAGTGGAAAAATGCTTGCGGCAGTTCCACGTTTCGAAGCGACTGAAGAAGTATGGTTCTCTTAAGTCTCAATGCTTCCTCTTATTCAGCAATACTAACGAAGGGACAGAAACGAAAGAGGAGAGAATACCGACAAGCTCGTAAAGAGCAATTCAAACGTCCTGAGCCAAACTTCTCGATGTATGAAGGTCGTACCAGAGGAAAGCGCATGAAGTACACCTATTCGGATGATGAAGATGGGGTGTTTTCTGACACTACCGAATCCCGCCGTTCTACTCGAAATACTGGTAGTCACACCCCGGCTGAGCTAACGGGCCCTACTGTCACATTAAGTGGTCGTCAGGTCAGATCTCGTGTTGGTGGAGTCTATGGTGAAAGTGTTCTCAGCGGAGCGCATGCTGTTGCAGAAAGTCATGGAGATATTGAATTGGATGAAGACTCGGAAGAGGTGACCTCTAGACCACGCCGTGCTGGTGCTTCCAGTCGCGGCCGCGATTGGGCTTCTAAGGGAAAGCACATTGAAGGATACAATTCAGTTGACGAAATGGACGACGATGAGGAGGAGGATGCTAGTGAGCAAGACTATGGCGATGACGAAGAAGACGACGATCAAGTATCCTTAGCGAGCGATATCGAAGAGCCGGAAGAGGAGACTGATGGAAATGAAGAAATGGAGGATGACGACGACCAGGAGAAGAAAAGTTTAATCGTCAAGCTCCCAATAAAAACCCCAACCCCGGAGCAGAAGACTACGATTAAACTTCATCTAAGCCCACAGTCCAAATCAAACATGAATAGCGTGGCCCCTCGAAAAGACGTGAGCCCACAGACATCTAGGGAAGTCATCAGTGATGAGAAGGCTATTTTGACCGAACCCGATAACAAGGCCAAGCCGATTTCCATCACGACGAAACCAATTCAAACTCAACTCTCGCCTGCTCTCACTTTCCGTGGTAGTCCCGAGAAAGCTGCCACTCTACCACCGTCGATCAATGTCGGCTATGGTGGTTCTTAATGTTATATTATTTATTCATGATAGCGGGTATGGAAAAAGGTGTTAGTGACAAAAGGCGTAAAGACAAAGGGAGGGTGATCTGCTTAGGTTGGAGCTACTAAAGCTGATCATTGGGTATATTTAAGTCCTTCGATATACATAAATATTTTCAAAGGCATATTAACTTAAGTATTTTCTGCTAGTCTTAGCTCATGACAGAATGGAGAAAGTCTCATGGCTATTGCAATATAATTTTATATGTCTGCATATTCTCTCCATCGTATCAGGATTGGTTTTGGTTTTGGAATTCCCGCGTATTTGTAAAATGATAGAATGCGTGTTGCTACGAGATAATGCAAGAAATCTTTCTAGAGATCTTCGCTATCCCAGGATATCAAATGTACCTTCAAAATGTGTAGTTCCATCTACTCGAAGACCTCGATATGTACACCAGTATTTGTTCCATGAACTGTCCAAAACGCCATCCATGCAAATGCCCGTTCATTTTGTCAAAAGATCTTATTCATGATCCCTCAGCTCAATCTCCAGCAGAAGCTTGATTCTCATAATACTGCCCAGATCCATCAGCAACATAAAAAATTAATAGAGCATCGCAAGGGGACTCACATCCCCCAATTCCGCCACCAGTTTTGCATTCTTTCCTATCTCTGCTATTTTCTCCTTGATCGGCCAGTTATTAACTGTGTACCACCATCGACGGACTCGAGCGCCGGCACTGTTGCCACTGAGTTTGGCGTTCTTGTTCCAGTGTTTCCAGCCAGCCCAGAGGAGGGTTACGGCAATGCCTTGGATGAGTGGCATGCATACCTAGAAATGAGGATTAGCTTGCGTGTTCCGCGTATTTAGGCTATTGCATAGACAACTCCTGGGAGAAGAAGATATACCTGATCTCTAATCGTTATGAAAGCAACCTTCCAATACGTATCTGCATGTGCAATACTAGCCAGATAACTCTGCTCAAATCGTAAATCGGGTATAGGTGGGAAACTTGCTCGCCGTGGCAATGGTCTTATAACATCGTAGGGAATATCTTCGATTTCTTCCTCGCCATCAATGCTATCTTTATCATCGTATGCGTAGTCTGGATGGACATAAACGGGCTCTTTGCTGGAGGCGGCGGTGGTGGGGTTTATGTCATGGTTGGGAGACGGATCGCGCTTTATTGATGCACTCTGGATTGTAGATGCTATCTCAAGGGGAGCAGAGGAAGACATCGCAAAATAGTGGGGTGTGTTGGTGTAGATATCTGAGCTTCAATATCTTGGTGATGATGGCTTTGAAGTTGATCGGTGGAATTATTGCCGGGCTCCGAGGTTCTGATCATTCTGGTGTAGTCGAACAAAAGATTCACATCACTGAGACCAGATACAACGTTCCCTCAAATCCATCTGATATAATTCAGTCAGTATCCTGTGTTTTCAATATTGTCTACACTATCTATAAGTTATCCTTTCATTCTTTCTCATGGCCGCAGTTTGACTTACGGCGTCCAATTGATACTTTTAGGGTTACACAATTGTTGTCAAAAACCTCAGTTACATTTTCCAGAAGTCTATCAGATATTTGGTGAATTTATTATGTGTTTCCAAACCGAAATACTCATTGTTAAATCACTTACTCTATAGGCTAGAACCTGAAGCATTAACATTGCTCAGAATGTCAAATTCTTCAGACTGTCAGACTACAGAGTAGATGTGCCAATGTCTGAACCAAATCAATATTCAATCTTTGAGATGATTGAAAAGTTTAAAGTCCTTTGGTTGTTGAAATGCAGCCCGGGCTACTGAAAACGCTGGCAGTGCTTGTTTTCAGCAGATGGTGGTACTTAGTGGACCACGCACGCACTACTATATTGGCGGAGAAAATACAGAGTTTACCATGTTTCCATTAGGTTGTGGGAACCTAAAGTACATCACAGAGGCTATGTGCTCTGTCTATTGGTCACACACGACCAAATAATTAGGTACTCGTTAGTTTACATGCTACCTTGCGAATTCACAACTTTAAGAGCCATATCATTTCCCGGATTGTCATATCTTGACCCGAATTTCCTCCATCTCGCAGTTTTGGTCCAAATACATACAATGCCTCAGAACTCTGAATATGCTTCTTCAGGAATGCCTTCACCATACAGCAACTCCGTAGTCATTAATCACCAGCAAAAATCAATCCCTAATTTGCCTGACCACCACTACCAAGTTTTCCAAGAATCTTTGCTTGAGCATGAATACCATCACGAGGAGGCATTCGTCTCCGCTAGTCTCACCTGTCTTCATCATGGAATCTACGATGCTGAGAAACGTTTAGGTCTTTATGGACCTCCACCACACAATGTTACCTTTGTAGCCATTACTTTTGTTTTTCATCCCATGCACTCGGTTGAGTATAGATTTAAAAGAGCTCAGATTAGCATTCAAGCTTTTATAACTATAGGGGAGAATACTACAGATCAACTGCTGAGAATTATCAAATTCGCTCCCCACATTGCTTTTGGTCGACATTCGACGGAGAACTTGCATTGGAGTTTTTCCTTGGGTTAGTAATGGAGCTACACCTCCATTACATCAGGAATAAACGACTTTGGTTGAACAGTGAGAGACGCTTAAGCTTGAATCGCAGTCCAGTAGTTTTGGACTGCAGTTCAAATCCAAAACTTCATGGATCTCTTGAACAGGCTCAGTCATACACTGAAGAATCAATAGGCCCTCATTGTTTAATTGCAGCACAGACTATTGAAACTCTGATATCGGTCGTCCAGGGAGCTTTTCTAACTTACTTTCAGGTGCAACCCTAGGGGTCTCTACGCCAGCGACTGCAACGGTCACCCCATCCACTGAAGTCGATAGATCAAAGATCATTGGCAATATGTTAAAGATACAGGGTTCAACTCGATCTGCTAAAGGTATGCAGAGCAGCAAACTTGTTCGGTCGCTTGAAGAGAACGAACAACAGTGTACCGGGCTTCCTCGAGAGTTCACCTTCGTCTTCTTGGTTGAACAGCCAGTAGCTAAAGCGCCATTCACGTTGCAAATTAGAATCAAGCCTGTCTTTGCACATCGTATCGAGGCTTGTAGCTTTGGCGACGAGATCACCATGAAGTCTCACATATCATCAGATGAAGTTGGACAAATGTAGGTTGCTTCTTGTTAGAGGTTATGCCAACGGATACTTTTGGGGGTCAATGTATCTCTCCAATCAATTGTTGACTTTTGTAACAGGTTTTCTAGCAGTCTATATGCATTCAATTTTGCTACCATGCTTGGGCAATTTGAAGATTTAGTAGAGTTACCAGGAAATGCCTCGAGCATTCAGGTAAGATATTTTTGTAATGGAGGGGCTATATTGTTGACATTCTTACAGGACTATATTGGTACTACCTCAGGTATTCCCGGTGCTACTCCACCGTCTTTCTAGTAACTGGGACCTAGTATTCTCAACTACTACTACTAGACTAGATACAATGATGAATATTCTACATCGCAGTTATTGCATATCTTCTTCGGTTGTGTTTCTGACCTCATATCATATTTGACTTGCTGTTAATCACTATCTACAACATAATTTCAATTCCTTTGCCTCGACCTTCTTCTGGGCTTATTCTGGCAATTCAGTAAAATGAAACATTGTCAAGATATATTTGTTGTACTGTTGTCAATCTCACGTATTCCTTGCAATATTGCAGCGGGACAAGAATGTTAGGCGTAAAATTTCGATCTGGCGCATGGCCCCATTCCGACATGCTTTTGTGGCTTTTGTTACTGCTTTCTTTAAACACTCTGTTCCATGAACATCCACTAAGGTCTTCTATACTTCACTCCCAAGTAAAGGGCGATTTCCCTGCGCCACAAAAGTCTGCTGGGAGTTCTCCCAAGTTCCCCCATATGTCAGAGATATCTCGACGTGAGCCTCTCGGTTTTCATCATCACGTCTCTGAACATCTCTTAGGTCTTATTTTGATCTATATTTCGATATGATTCGAATGCTCGAGATTTCAGAAGTGCGGCATTAGAGATTAATGCATTGAAGCCATGTACTATAATCACTGCCTCACAGGTCATTTTCCTGGCTCCAGAAATATATGAAAAATAGAGAGCTGACAGAAAACAAAGTCATACTCAACTATTTATCGCTTGATTCGCTTCGCCTACAGGGGATAGACTGCAAAGCCAGGCCACCATTCTGTTGACTGGAAAATTCTCAAGAAAGAATTTCGTCAAGATATGTAAAAAGTCAAAAGACCCAACTTTCAACCAGTCCATCATAACATCAGTGAGCTGTGGATATAGACCAACTTTTGGCACATCCGAGCCTTGGCTTTAGGGTGATATCTATGACTTAATAGTATGGTGCTGCTTGAATGCGTATGCAAATCTAATTCAAGTGCCAAGTTAGCACGAAGCAAAGGATATAAGTTGGAAATCTAATAAAGAACTTTGGGCTCAGCTCGCTTTTAGGCTGAACCATAACCGAACAGGCCAACATTGAGCAAGGAGGCTGCCTACCAATCAGAGTGAAGCATTTGAATGATAGGAAGCCGAGGAAGCCAGTTCGGGTTATAATCTTCATAAAAGCAAGGAATGTCAAAAAGCGGTTGGATCTTGGTCAGGATTTGGCGAACCTGTATCTCAGAGGTGTTAATGGCATTCATGGTATTCACCTATATATACATATTGCTATCAGAAAAGAATGAAACTATGTCTTCTATAGGCTACAAATCTCCAAACGAATGGATTTAATGAAGTGATGTGCTGAGAGAATAGATATGGATTGGTATCTGAAGAATGTGTTTGCAACAAATGTAGTGCCTGTTTCTAGTAGAAACGAGGTTACCTCTCATCAAACTGAAGCGCCAGAATACATTCTTGTATAACCAAACACACAAATCGACACTCAAACTTGAAATTTATTTGATCGCCATGATGTCACTATTCCCATTGATCCATATTCGTCATCAAAGCCCATCACATCCTTACTTCTCCTTCGCATGTTTCGCCCCGAAGAGTCTAAGGGTAGCTCGCAGCACCACTGCCGCGCATGTTACTCACGAAATGAATAGCAGTTGTTCCAACAAAGCATGCTGTTGTGAACCAAAGAAATGCTGTGCTTGCTTGAGTTTCTCGACATCTACCCGTAGAATCATCGATGGCTTGCTGGATGGTAAATCCCTTTGGATATTTGTAGCCACTGAAGCTGAATGGATTCTCGTGGTGACTGACGTAACCAACGAAATCACTGCAGTTGCCGACCTTGATTGTTGTGGCGTAGGCCTGTAAAGAGGTCGTTTAGCAACATTTCAACAGCTGATGTAATGCTAAGTGACTTACGATTCCACCAGCAAGGAGAAAGAATGATGCAATTGTATCGAGGACGAGCATTGTCAATCCCTGTAGAGCCTTGACAAAACAAGCTGTCACACCAAGTGTTGCGATGATGATCGCTCCTCCGCCACAAAATGATCCGTAGGAAATGAGAGACCAGGAATAACCCGGGCCACAACCTTTGATCAATATCACAGACAAAGTCAGAACAACGGCAGCGAACAACATCTAGGTGATATTAGTGAGGCAGGTCCAGCAACAAAAAGTGCAGAGAGTGGCGTACCTGAAGGATACGGAGTGCTAAAGTGACAATCATATTGCCTTGTGGGTAGGGTGCTAAATATGGTGTAGTTTTGAGGTGTTTAGATTGAATTGATTCAGAAAAGGCCACTTGGATGAGTACACTGGATACTATATATTCAAGCTCCATAAGTTTTAGCAGGGAAGTGAGTCAAGATCGCTAGGCTGAGATTACGCATTGCCATGTTGTTGAAGATAAAATGCCAGTAACATATGGTAAGGTAATAAAAGGACAATCCCGCCTCCATAAACACAGCCTGTGCAGCGAGGAAGAAGCCTACTTGCGGATTGCGGCACAGTGTTTCATGCACTATCTCAGGATCGGTAAACTACCGACGAAGTTGATGTCAATATCAAGTTATGAAAGGAATCTTGCTGCAGTGTAATTGGCTTGATCGCTTAGAAATTTGAGGATGTACATGTGACTCTAAATCAAGTGTAGAAAATTTGGACGGCCGCCTCGAACTGGATAAGTGGTCCGAATTTTGACGGGTGCTACCTTGGCAGATATACTTCCAAGAGACGAATATGTTACATCGTCAACATCGTACGTGTTGGATAGGTAGACAACACACGCCTATTTGACGAATTTGCATGTGATTCATGTTGTAGTAAATTTTCAATGATCCAAACTCCAACAGTAAACAACATCAATGCAGAACATCAATAGCTCGAATAGCAGCCAAACAAAATCTGCAATGCTTGAGAGGGGACTCGGCGAGAGAATCCTGTACTCATCAAAAGTTCGAAACACGGGGGAATCGTGCTGGGCCACCATCCAAAAATACATGTAAGATCAGATCCATGTATCAGTACATCGTGGACTTGACAGGAGTTTAGTGGGTAAGCAGAGCCCTATGGACAGGGTACATATCAAATTCAGCCTCACCGGTTCCCATATCAGCAGGACCGGAACCCAGAATAGACGAAAAGATGCGAGTATAGTTTTATGGAGGCTATTTGGCATGAGTGAGATATAAGCAGCCGTTACTATAAAGCTTGGCCAATGATTGAAATCAATCAAATCTTAGTCAGTTTTTTCTTAATTAATTTCAAAAGTCGTTCAAGACCTGAAACAATGACAAACGGTTGGATCCGTTGGATTTACAGCCTAGTCACAGCCACACTTTAAATTATGCTTAAAGCCACATCTGACTTAAGGTTATCCAATTTGATAATCTTATGGCTACCAGCTCGCACTTTAACCATACATACTGGTATTATCTAGTGGAATGATATCCAATGAGTCTTCAAGTGGAGTCTCGGGATATAGAAAACGGGTCTCAGGATATAGAGGATGAGATTTACGAATTAGAAAAGAAACTAGCAGCTGCAAAAGCCCGATTAGCCGATCGACCTGCATCCTCTCTATCATCTAAAGATAAAGATCCTATTGCTATCAATAGTGGTGAGAATACCCATCTCTTTAGATGAGAATTCCCTCTAATCAACCCTAGTTCTCTCTCCCCAATCTAATCATTTTCTCCTCCTCCTCTCCGATTCCGCCCTCCCACTCGGTTCATTTGCCTTCAGTAGTGGCCTAGAATCCTACCTCGCGCACACCAAACCCAAATCATCATTTCCAGATTTTTTAACTTTTTCACTATCTTCCTATGCATCTACCACTCTCCCCTTCGTACTCGCTGCGCATCGAAACCCGAGAGATTTGGTTGATCTAGATGATGCTCAAGATGCATCGATCATGTGTACCGTAGGAAGACGTGCTTCGATCGCTCAGGGAAGAGCTTTATTATCTATTTGGGACCGATCATTTTCCGCTGCTTTGTCTACAGAGTCATCTACTTCTTCTCCCGTCGATGAAGTTGATACACTGAAGGAATTCTCCATGCTGCTAAAATCTATATCTTCGGCACCTAAAACTACATCTGGAGAAATACCGCCCGTGTCAGCCCATCTTGCTCCTTTGTTTGGCGCTATTACATCGACTGTGGGAATGAGTCTGGAACAAACAGCCTATGTATTTATGTTAAGTCATGTGAAAGCATTGCTTTCGGCTGCGGTGAGAGCCAGTATGTTCGGGCCCTATCATGCCCAGAAGGTTTTGGCGAGTGGGGAGGTGCAAAGAGAAATCAAGGAAGTTATCGAGAGGGAGTGGAATACCAAGGTTGAGGATGCGGGTCAAAGTGTACCGGTTATGGATCTGTGGATTGGAAGGCATGAAATGTTGTATTCGAGGATTTTCAATAGTTGATGGTTGTATAATGATATCATGAGAACACAACCAAATCATGGGATACGAGTATATTGTTTCGATTTTTGCTCATGGCTTCTGCATTCGAAGCTGAGACAATGCTGTTATGATTTTGGCTCGTCTAAGCGACTGGATATTATACAGTATAACATGACCATACCACGATGGTCGGTTGACTCCTGAACTCCATTGACCCCCTCCATTTAATCACTATCGCTATCATAAGCTACCAATGGTCCTGCAGATGCCATTGGTTTCGGTTTCGTCGCAATTGACCCCTTGGCGCTCTTTAAAGCAGCCAGAGTACTATTGGAAAATATACCCCCACTCTCCTCTTTCTGTTCCGTCTGTTCATAGGCATCCGCTTCAAGCATGAGCCTTTGATCCTCTTCTAACTCGAGTCCCTGTCTACCAGCCGGATTTACCGCATTGGCACCCCTAGCAAAGTAGACGTCATCCGGTGCCTCATAACCTGCTAATCCAAAACCTCCTTCTATCCTCTTGCGTTTTCGTGCTTCCGGGTCGCGGCCCTCTATTTCAGCCACAAACTCTGCAGGTAGTGCCCTTCGAACGGCTTCCGCGGCTTGCTCCTCAATTCTCCGTATCTCTCGTGCCTGTGCCATCGGATTCGGATCGGCCGTCGCCCAGCGTACGTTCAGGATTTCGTTATGGTCTAAAGATTGATGTGCCATTGCCTCTTTCGCAAACTGCGCATTTGCCTCATTTGAATATGTGATAAAGGCGACACCTCTCGTATTCAGAACCCGGACTAATTCAAATTAGCATAAATTCATTGTCCAGGGAAGAGAAAGAACTTACTTCTCTCAACCTGGCCCCATTCCGCAAAATGCCGCGCAACAATCTCTTCAATATCATCACTGGCATGTATTCTTCCCACATAAATTGTCCTATTCTGCCTCATAAAACTTCCTGTGCCTCCCATATCGTCTCTATAATCCGAATGTTTATCGCGGCCAAATACATCAACGTTTGGATTAAACATATCATGAATTCCAGGTAGTCGATGTAGGTATTCACATTCCTGACCCTTTGGACAAATTCCCCTTGCAAAGAATAAACAGAAGTAACTGCCTGTCACTTTGTCGGCTTTAGTGTATCCAGTATCGTTCGCAATGTTGCAACGTCCCGCAGCAGCTGTCTTGGATAGATATTTGTCCTCCCGATCACCCCCCGACCATTTGTTATACCAGATATTGAAAATAGTACCAGTTTGTGGAGGAGGCTCGCTCTTCATCGTTGAGGGATCGACTTGGGGACGCGCTGGACGCTTTTTTAGACGGATGATTTTCTTAACTTTGCGCTCGGCGGGTGCGCCTGCTTCCTTGTTTGCGGTAGTAAGGGCTGTAGAGGTTTCCTCCGGAGCTTCAATGGCTGGCGCCATGGTTGGAGGACTTGTGATCTCGACTTCGGCCATTTTGATGATGGATGCGGTTGTTATGGTTCTGAGATGGAACTGAGAGTTTCGAAAAGTTTAAGGCTGAGGTCAATGCACCGCCACAATAGTCTAATTTTACGCCACATATCTCCATCAGGCTAGCTGAGCTAGGAGGTGGACCAAAATATTTATTTTATCTCTTGAAGCTTATCAATATGCAGCGATACTCGAAATATTCAAAGCCAATTCAGAGGAATTCCTCTTCTTCAGCGATGCTAAACGACATACATAAGTCTCATGCGAGACATCCTCAATAGTTTGAGAAAGTAACTATCGAGAAGACCTGGATTAGTAATCCACAACTGCTTCATCTTTACGAACCCCCCTTGCTCCTGGTGAGCCACTAGCATAACCTTTACCCAGCCTACCTTTTGTGATTAATACTGGGTATTTTTCTGGGTATTTAACCATATGTTCACTACCAATCCTCGGGTTCTTAAACAAGCCAAGAAGTGGTCGATTTCGTTGCCTATTCTTAATATATATATACATTAGCTACTAGGTATGCACATATCTGTCTCTGACTTTGTACATCTAGTACTTGACTAGTATTACTCTGCCTTGCGTAAAGTGTTAAATTGTTCGCTGTGCTCATGTAATTATATGCACAGTGCCACATCCTCACATCACCATACCATCACGCCCAGTAATCCTCAGAATTCCCAACATTCAAGCCGAGTTGGAATCTGTGGGGTACGTTCAATTTCATAACTCGTCTCAAGTCGAAACGTCCAAATCATTTTATATATCAAATGTACACAAGCTCACAGCTTTTTGAATGTTGAAAGGTTCTGGTTTTGGATTGTACCGAATATTGTCAGAAACATAGATCCAGTCCAATTACTCCCTCTTACAAACCGCTCATCATGGCATCAAGGAATATGCCCTCCCCTCTTGCCTACGCCATTCTTGTCCTAATGAGGATCGTCTGTTTTCCATTGACCTGCTTTATCATCTCCACGGGTGGTTTCCAGCCATGTGGTACTCCTCGAGTTAAGAAAGCTCAGAGAAAGAAATGGCCAGAGCTTTTAAGAGGAAGATGAAAGATCAACCCTGGCCCATGGAAGAGAGGAGAAAGCGAGAATTGTCTCTTGAGCCCACCAAACGAAGAAGGGATTTAACGAATGTGTTTTCGATTAGGAAGAAAGATAGAAAGACGCCATCAAGCCTCCTTCAACTACCACCCGAGATCCTCGACAAGATTCTGTTAGAAGTTCTAGGTGGGAACATATTCCATCTAATCCAATGTCGTCGACGACTAGGGCACATTCGCTGTAAGGGGCCTCATAATATCGCCCATGAAACCAATTCTCAATACGATCTCGCGCGCGCCTGCATTCCCAGCTCTCAACGACGAAAATTTTTGACTTCTGAATGGATGCGCTGCTACAACAAAAGGCCCTCTCCATTCTACACACGTTCTGATTCTTGTCTCGATATTATTCGCACGTGTCGCCAGTTGTACAACCAAGGGATCCCCATTTTGTATTCCCGGAACATATTCGATATTAACAATCCCGAGACATTACTTTACCTTTCCCAGACCATTATTCCCTCAAGATTCAGTTTGATAAAATCTCTACAAATAGATGTTAATGCATCGATGAGTTCTATTTCCGAGGTTCCGGGCCTAGTTGAGCTGATCATAACGTGTCCAGAATGGAAAATGTGCTTAGAGATATTGGAAAAGCTGGAAGGATTGGAGAGCTTGAGGCTGAGGATGAAGTTTGATGTATTATTGTAACTTTTTCCTGGTGTTATTAATGGCAATGGGCTGTTACAGAAGCCTTTGGCAGATATGCTGGATGCCATCAAGATTAGTTCTCTGAGGGGACTGAGGACATTTGATATCGAGACTAGCAGCCAGGATACCAAAGATGTTGAAAAGATGGTTGAGAGTGTTCGTGGTATTATTTGTATTTAAGACGATGATCCATGTGTCATGTTGGCTGGCCTTTACCCTCACGTTTATATAGAACACGAGTGTATTGGCTTAAGTTTCATTAGTCTGCAATGGCCAAGAAAACCTGTTGTATAAACCGCACATAAAAGAATCCTTTAAGACACAACAGAGATGAAAAAGTTTCTGTACCATGTTTACGTCAACGCCGCTTCTTTGTAGAAGCAGCATATTAGTGCTTCCGGTACATTCTGTCAATTAGTTGGTAGCTCTAGGCAGGCAACAGCCAGTTCCTTGTATAGGACTTTCTCTGCAGTGATTAGCTGTACAAGCTTACCGCCTTTCTCATTGAGCTAGCGGGATAGATCCCTATAATATATGTGTGCTTGAGATTCCATGAAACATCACCATATCTGACAAATCCAGTATATCAACGATTAAACCGAATCTTCAAGATGGTTCAGCCACTTTTGACGTCTTGGTGACTGATTAACCCTATGTAGATTTTACTTCTCCCTGCCACAAGAAGCCGCAATATTCGGAGGTATCGTCCGGGGGATAATGGAGACTAAGTGTGGAATCCCAAGTAATTGTTTAAACGGAACCGTTTCTTTGTCGTGCAAATAATCGGCCCCGTCTTCTCCTTTGATACTCACTGTATTTTATCCACTCCAATTGACAGGGGTAGCTATATAACCCACAGCTGCACCTCGTGAAATTTCCCCATCATTCAAGAGTTCCAAATAATACATCGTGCCATTGTCATTCTCATTCTCACTCTCATTCTCACCTCTGTCCGAGATTCGCTCCACCTCGCTATCACCGAGCATCAACATCATCCACGATATACGAGTCCACTCCAACACTCACCCTCTTGCGAGCCAGACGATCCACTCATCACCAAATATGTCCTTCACCACCGCTCCAACCACCCAAACCTCAAAACCAACCCTCTACTTCGCCTATGGTTCCAACCTCTCTCTCACCCAAATGCAAGCGCGTTGCCCGGGAGCCGTCTATGTCGGTCTGGCCGTTCTGCCAGGTTATCGATGGATTATCAATCAAAGGGGCTACGCTAATATTATTCTCGACTGCGAATCCGGTACTGATTCCAGTTCAGCAGCTAATTCCGGAATCAAAAACGTCGCAGCATCAGAACCGAATGCCAAGAATGAATCACACAGAGAGACTGCGCATCCACGTGGACCAATCTCATGGAGCATGAAAGATATGCACAATGTGTACGCCCAAGATGGGATGAGCAAAGAAGACGAGAAAGAAGCGGGGGAATCCTCGCAAACTGCTCCAAATAAAGTCTACGGTCTCCTCTACACCTCACTCCCCGCGACGAGCACGCCCTAGACATTAACGAAGGGGTCCCCTTCGCATACACCAAGATACATCTTCTCGTGACATTTCTCTCTCCCTCTCCCGTTCCATCCTCCTTATCATCATTCCTCATTTCTCCAACTTCTTCATCACCATCTGGACCTTTCACAGCTACCTCCTCGTCCTCGCAACAACATATCCAAATGCAAGCGCTAACCTACATCGACACCCTTCGCATTACACCCTCCACCCCGAACCCAGAGTATATCATCCGCATGAATCGCGGTATCCAGGATGCTCTCTCCAAAGGATTCGATCCATCATATGTGCGAGATGTGATGCGTGTTTACATCCCGGCTTCCCGGGAGGGAGGTATCCGATGATGATGATGCCGAGTAGCAAGGTTTGAAGAGAGGAAAGACAGGAAGATGATTTACATAGATAGGCCCTAATAATCAAGAAGAAATAACCTATATCCTTATGGATCTTCTAAAATGCAGCGTTTTAAAACAACAGATCAAGCACATTTTAAACGCATACTGCTGTGTAGCTTTAAATCGTAATATTCATATCGGCCACTACCCTATATTTGTACACTATGTATCTTCCATCTTTCCATTTCATTCTCCTTGGATACATTGTTCCATTATGTCCGCCTTCGTTTTTCATTTCTCCTTAAAATGTACCTGCTTGCCCCCAAAAGAAGAGATCAACCAGTGATATCACAATTCACCCTCTCATCATCCATGCGTCTATGTTATGTACCCGTATTATGCCTAAATCCATAGGAAGCGTTGGGTATCGTGTTTCGTTACGACATCAAAAAAAATAAGAGAAGAGAAAAATGTGTACAAGAAAATGATTATGCTGAAAATAGAAACTCCAATACGATGCAATGTCCAGCGCTTGCAATGCATCTGAAGCATATACTAACTTAATACAGGTGCCACAAAAGATTCGTCAATAACCTAATCAAGTGATTGGGTTCAAAAATGGGCTGAGTAACAATTCGTCCGCACTTGGTCGTTTAGTATGTTCAACCTCAAAAGTTGATGCCAAGAAGATCTTTGCATCAGAGCTAGCCTCATCTGGTACTGTAGGACTAATTCGTGCACCACCAATCTTGAAAATGGCCTGCAGTTGAGAGCAATCGGGGAATGGGTGAGTACCTGTCATCATTTCAATGACAAGGCAGCCGAGTGACCAAATATCTGCTTTGCGTGTATAGGCGGTTTGTTTGACAACCTCAGGTGCCATCCAAAAGACGGATCCTTGGAGAGAAGGTCGATTCTTGTTGTTGCCAGGTCCATTAAGAAGATTTGAGGCTTCAATCTTTTTAGAGATTCCAAAATCAGAGATTTTGATTCCCCCCTTGTTGTCAACAAGGATATTTGCCCCTTTGATATCTCTGTGAATGATATCTTTACCATGAAGGTAGGCCAAGCCAGTAACAATTTGACGCACAAAACTTCGAATTAAAGGCTCTCCCAATGCTCCATAGGAATTAAGCATAGTTTGGACAGAACCACCAGGAACATATTCAAGGAAAATGTTGAGATGATTGTCGGACGAGCTTGCTCCAAGATACTGGACGATGTTGGGATGCTGGAGATCACGGAGGAAACTGATCTCACGTTTCAGAGCGTCAATCATACTCTTCTTACGAGCATCGTTTTTACTGTCTGTACTTGGCGAAGGTGTCTCGACTTGCTTGACCGCAAGCAGTTCACCAGTGACAGCATGTAGAGCCAGGAAAACACTACCAAAAGAACCTTGGCCAATAAGTGCACCCTTCATCCATTTACTGTCGTCCCAAGAATCACCCTGCAAGAAACTCTCCAATTCCTCATCCAATTCCTCTCCATCATTATTTAGAGCTTGGGTGATTTCTTTCAAAGAATCTCCAGCTTCTGTGCTGCCATCCTCAAAGTAGCTATCTCTCACACTACTTGAATCATCAGTAGTTATATTAACGTTGGTAGTGTCCGATCCACTATCAGTCGCAAATGAGACATAAGATTTACGATTGGGTTCGGTTGGAGATTCTTCTTGAACAATATCGAGTAATGAAGAAGCCACCGAATCTCTGAACCGACTACTAGTTGCTCTCGACAGGTCCAATGGCCTGATTTTTGCCAATTGGCTATTACCCATGAGCCAAGTATCAGCAATTGTTGGCATTGGAGGTGCATCAGCTACGCTCGAAGCAAAGCTCAGATTACTGGCGACGCTCAAATGACTGTTGACTTTACTTAGGCGAGTGGATCTCCGCAGTGAAAGTCTGGCGGTACGGTCAATCTCTTCACGAGGATGATCGGGGAAGTATGTCGTCAAATCTGATGTGATCAATTCACTTGGAGGCCTTTGTCCAAAGAAGTGGCGTAGACCGCCACCTTTCTTGCTCGCCTTATATCTTGAGCTTTCCCTCGAGTCGGCTGGTAATGGCCTCTCAAGATCCTTGGCCGCATTATACACATTACGTTCTCTCTCGGTAATGGACAAGTTGGATCCAGTGGACTGAAACGAGGCAGGTGATAATGGATGCTGAAGGTTGTCATTCCAGGTTTCTCCGAGCATTTTCTGAACTTTGAGTTGGCTGCGCTTGTTATCGGACGTTTCAATGGCACGGTTATGAGTTGTTGTGGCTTCTTCCAATGCGATGCTAGCGGCTCGTTGTAGCTCGTCATCGCCAGGTTCACCTGCGTGTATCTTCCGCAGGATGAGTCGATTTCTTTCTGCCCTCTTTTGGTCTTTGATGATACGCCAAAGTTCGGCTTCTGGCAATCGACGGCATTGGCTAGGATCCGGATCAACACCTGCCAGAACCCAGAAACAATAGTTCCGATCATGATCCTCACGATAACCAAATTTCCTCAAAGTCAATCGCATCACCTCATCACAGGAGCTGCAATCTGCAACCTTGACCACCTTTGTGACACCTTTTGAGGATATCACCCTGATGACATCTTGGTTTGTTGGCAATGAAGCCATGAGGGAGCCGTCAATGCTAGGATTGGCTCGAGTATGACCTGTAGCTAGTCGAGCAATCTGTGGTTGTGTGGGATCAGATGGAGTGGTGGGACGCCTTCCAGAAATAGTTGCAGCGCTACCTGGTATACTGATGTTACTTGAACCATTAAAGTATCCTTGATTTTGGTCTCGCTTCATTTGTTCCGCGGGGCTCATGATACCATATCTTTGTTGTTGTCGTACAGGTCGAACTTCAGTGTTTGTCAAGGGTGAGACGGGTCGCGAAACTGGCTTACTCACGTTCTCGGGGATCGCTGTAGCGGTATTGAATGAATCGAACTGCCTTGAGAATCTCTTATTTGTCGAGACAGACATGTTTCGACCTCCAGAATTTGTGGGGCGAGGCGAACCAGAGGAAGATGGAGTGTGTGCAAAGTTGTCCAAGGTCGCAAAAGAATCCTGTGATCGAGTCGTCAATATCGATCCATCACAATGAAAAGCAAAAGAACGCTTACCCTATTTCTTTTCTTCTGATTGGCATACGCCTTCGTCCTGAGCTTCTTGATGCCCAAGAAGAGACGAACGCGATCTCCAATCTTTTCAATACCTATTTCTTGAAGTACTGCTTTGTCCATCTCCAAAAGGTTCTCCCCATTTATATTGTTCTTCTTGAACAACTTCTCGTAGTCGCCGCAGTTGATACTCCTCAGCCAATCGCCAACTTGATCTTCATCCCATCTTTTCGCAGACTCTGGACCGTCGACATCTGAAAACTCAGATTCTGTAGGGCTCGCGAATGTTTGATTTGTGGCCAACATGGCTGGCGCTCTCCTACTCGACTGAGTAGTGGCTGTTTGTGGATTGGAAGGGAAGGAAGACGAGGATGGGCCCAGGGATGCGGGAAAGGGATTCTTTGAAGCTAGCATTGCCATTGCGTAGATGTCATTAAACAGGCATAGAGGTGGTTGATTAAATATATGAAATCGATTTGAAAAAGCAGGAGCGAATGAATTGGTAGTAAAAGTGAAAAAAGTTCGCGAGAGGGATTATTTGCGAAGACGAGTCAGAAGATCTGGTTTCGATAACTGATTGATTAAAGAGATCGGATGGTAGTTGTTTGTTTGAAAGGATGAAGTTCAAATGCTTCAAAGAGAGTGTCGTGAGGTTGGAGTGAATTGGAAGTGATTTAGGAGTTATTTTTTATTTTTTCTTCTTCGATACTGGTAGATCGGTAGGAAGGTAGGAAGGAAGGAAGGAAGGTAGGTAGGAAGGTAGGTAGGTACTTTATATGTAGGCGAATGCTCAATTGCTCAATGGTTGTGTTGCAAGATATGTCGTTCTTCTTGTATGGTTGGTTAATAATAGATCTTCCAGGATCTATCTTAATAAAATTGTATAGATATAACTGGTGATAAAGGTCTGTCGAAGATTCGTGGATTAAGTTTAAAGAAGCGACACTGAGAAGAAGGATGTGGAAGGAGGGTTGAGGGATACAAGTACGTGCGAGCTTGTGTCCATGTGGGTGGGATTGGGTCAATTTGAGGTGGATTTTATTATTGTTGTGAGTTGAAGGGACGAGGGACGAGGTACAAAGTAGGGATGGGATGGGATGGGATTTCTTACTAGAGGAGAAGGAAAATAAATAAATAAAGAAATATGAATAAAATGGAAATGGAAATGGAATTACAGTACTAATTGCAGGTGATGTATAAAATGCTTGAATACTACTAGTATGTAGGGTAAGGGTTATTTTTTGATTATAATGTTTATTTTATTATTAAATTTTTTTTTAAAACAAAATAATGACCGACCGAATTCTTGGGTTTTTAAATGATGATATCTTCGATACACAATAGTTCTAAGGACTGATGCAAGCAAGGTTTGACGCCGAATGACTTTACCACGACGTACAGAGTACTCCGTACAAAGTTTTATATTAAGGTACGATGGTATATTCTCGACATTTGACTCTAAGACAAATATGAACGTGGCTGCCAAAGTAGGCTATCACGCTATGTTTTGTATGAGTGGAGAAAGGGAACAAAAAGAGGCGAGGAGTGAAAGAGTGTGGAGTGAGGAATCTGAGGAGACTCAGTCAGATCAATTCTGATTTGCCTTGGGATGAAGATGAAAGGAACAAGGATGAAAATACACAGACAGAGATAACTCATACTAAGACCAATATAAGAAAAGACGTAACCATAAGATTAACTTAATATGGTCAAGAGTCAAATGATTATGCATTTTTTATCAAAAGCCTTTTCCCGGAGAAAACGAGAGAATGTGTGTGTGTGTGTATGTGTGTGTGTGTGTGTGAGAGAGAGAGAGTACTTTCGTGATAAGTCTAGTTAATACTAGTTAGTATATTATATGTACATGCGAGTGGAGAGTGCTACATATACATATACATACACGTATACATACACATATACTGCAACTACCTGCGACTATCTATATATGCAGTTCTACTTTGACTCTGCACCTAAAATCATTCTAGATCGTGGGAAATTGATGTTGGAAAGTATATCGCTATAATCTAACTGTCCACATTGGCTGAGATGCTTCAAAAACTACTAGGTATGCATGCTCTGCTTTCTACTCGGCATACTGTACATGTAAGATGATTCCAAGATGTTTCTCCGGAAAACAAAACCGAATCATCTAGATCAGCTGAGGTGGGCATTTGGATTTGGATTGATGTTTCTGTCTCTGTCTCTGTCTCTGTCTCTGTCTCTGTCTCTGTCTCTGTCTCTACTTCTGTTCTCTGTTCTCTGTTCCTTACGAGGGTGAAGACTCATGAGAGACCTTAAGGCCGAAGCGTCTGAAAAGGGAGGAGTGATGAGTCCGGATAAGGCGTTGTCGATAATCTCAATATCAGCATATTCATACCTTTTTTCCAGCCTTTGGATTAAATGGATGGATGAATACGGATGATCCAATCTTTGAGGAATTTTGGCACAGTCTGTATCTACGTTTGATTTCCATCTAGAGATAAAACAAGGAAAGACATGGCTTCAGTACAGTATCATGTCTATCTCCTACCAAATTTCTACCTTATGCGCTGGCAACTAATTCTCATGCAACCGGTAGGTGCGAGTAGTCAGATCAATATAAAAAGCTGTATATTTTCATAAATCTTATTTGTTAACAGATTTTGCCTCCTCCCTTTAAAAATATCGCGCAGTCTCAACTTTTGGTCGTCCTCAGAGATGACCCCAATCTTCAACTTTCAATTGGTTCTTACATAGACTTACGGCGTTTGATAGTCGCTGATTATCTTTTGCCCTAGAGAGATATGAAACGTCCCAAAGTCGGTTGGTCAAAATAGCTTGTGCGCGCGAATGGTCGGTGGCTCGGGGAAATGGCATCATAAATCCAATAAATGAATAAGTTAAATGAATAAATAAATAAATAGCCTTAGGGATTTTTACTTGAGGGCAAAACTTAAGAGGGATTTCGGAAAATATCTAATAGTGATACTCTGCGTGTCTGGTAATCTGGCAATTCAAAAATAGGAGATGGGTTCAAAAGTACAGATGGTCTGAAAATTCCAGAATTTGTACAGTGAGTGTATGTTCTCATTCATAGATTAAATCCTCTATACATGGTCCCTAGGTACATCCATACATACATACCACTATCCTAATAAGAATGATCAATTCAAACGTGCCAAAAACAGAAGAACTATTCGTAGGGATCGTGTCAACAGCATGAACCTGCCGATGAGCTCTCGCTAAACTACCGTATACTGTAGTTATGGCTAGACCATCCATCATGCACAACTTCAGTGGCGGCGACATCCTGCAACTACTTATTACGTCCGTACAACAAGTTTATCTTTCCTGCGGCATCGCCTCCAACCAAAAGCGACCCATACTTTCGTGTAGATCCACAACTACAAAGCTACTACCTCCCTACATGATTTAATACATACCCTCATAGTAAGTAGCATCGAGCCCAATATGAAAAAGGCCCAAAAGTAATCGCCGAGTGACTAAACAACAATACTACTGATAAACCAAGAAGACAGCTCTTTTGAGCTGGGATTTACGACTCAATTCGCCGCTGTCAATGGTCATGATAGACTACCCGTACCATTCAGTTGATCCTACTCTGTATCGATGATTCTATTTGATGTTTGAGAATTGCGCCAATGATCTAATCCTAATGACCGTAGATCAATCATGAAACTTCAAGGGTCGCGAAAGCATTGTCAAAAGCTCGAGGACCTTTCTTGACCAATGAAATTATTCGCTAGAGTATTATTAGTGTCTGAATTCCGAGTTATTCGAAATACTTGACTACCGAGAAAAGGAATCATGTCGTGGATACTGTATGAAAAGTATGACTTTACATGTACTGGGCTATTTCTTGGAAAACCAAAGTTTACGTTGGCTCCCAAAGCTACGAAAGATCCTTCTGGATTTAGATCCAAAGAACAGATGGATTTTCGGCACATTTGTTTCAACTCCTTTTTCGCTTCCTCTTTTGTTTGTTTGACATGATTTAACGCATCATCAGTCTCGATGCCTTTCTTTCTTTTCCTCCGGGTCAGTCGTACACAAAATATCATTTCCTTTTCAGCATGATCTGCACTATATCTGAAGATATGAATGAGCTCACCTGTTTGAGTTCGTTCATCTGAAGACGAAATAAGATTCTCCTTATCAAACCTCGTTTCATGCATTTCTTAATCTCTTTTTCTCAATGCTATCACTGTTGCCTCGGTATTCCCTGTCTTGCGATCTTTCTCAGCCTATCATCTGCTCAAAAAGACCTCTTCATTTCTACTGATCTAAACATAGTCTTAGTAGCTTGTGAAGCCCCCACAAAGTGAAATATATTATAAACCTTGTCTTCATATTTTGGCTCAGGGGTGGTGAAACCTCCGCCCCCATTTGACACCTTGACTTTCCAAGAGCCAGGAGAATCTTGCGACCCTTGTCATGGAAAGATATCTTCAATGTTGTTGAGCCTTAATGCCCCAATATTTACTGTGCTCATAACTCAATGCCCAGGCTAGGGGCTTTTTCAAAGTCTTACTGCTGACGTTTGAATTCGTATTCATGGTTCCGCACAGATGGACAAAAATCGGTAGCTCAAGAAGTGGACTAGTACGTTCCATACCAAGTCATCCCGCCGACTTAGATTACGATTATGCTTCGAATTGACATCTGGGACTACCCCAGGGGAGTTAGTGGATGGACCGGGAGAGGGTATCTACACTCTCCCGCAAACCTCGAGGAAGTACGACAGATGCTAACGACCTCGGACCACGAGGGTCGTACAGTAGCTACAAACACGTACCGGTGCCACGAAGAGTGGTCGTTAGCTTTAGGAAACTGTTTCCAAATATGACTTACGAGATGAATCATGCTGTGGAATCCATAGCTGTTTAACGAGTACGGTGCTTCGAGGCGACTTCAGAGAGTTCTCGCTTTAGTTTTAGATACCCAGTCTCATAGAAGTAAAGATCAGCCGTGAGGCTATAACCTGTACTGGTGGTGTTTACATCATTTCTATATGGGAACGGTAGTTCAAGGAGCTATATATCACTGTTATTTTCTAATCCTGTTCGGACTTGAGTAGAATCTTCTTCAACCTGGAGGAACTCCAAGTTGTATGTTGTGGGACTCAATTTAGATGCTGTATATAGATAAACTGCATCCAGGATGATGAAATGCTATTACCCGCAAAATATTAAGCCTCGTATCTCCTAATTGTACAAGGACGACGAGATAATGCCCCAGTATGTCGTGGGCTTCGAAAAGACCGAGAAGTAATCAGTCATGTGACAGATTTTCGCGTGACACTAATACGGTTCACCATTCAGTCATAAAATGCAAGTCGAAGCTATGGCTTGCCAGCCTTGGACAGCGGATTACAGCCTCGAGCTCAACGACCATGAGGTAGCTCATATAACAACGACGGATGGCTCTCGACCCGTCAAGCGGCTACGTAGCCGCAAGAAACCTACAAGATCTTAATCTCAATGAAATTGCACTTCCAATATTTAATGTCGAGAAAGTACAGCTTCAATTCTCCATAGCCTCCGACTTTGTAGCGGCGCAAGTTGCCAATAATGTCCTGGTTTTGGCACTTTCCAATGGCAGGATTCTCCGAATTGACTTGGACAATCCTGCGGATATAGATGGTGAGACTTTTAACATTTCCTGTCTCTTTGATCAGCCAACTGACTGTTCATCTAGATATTGACCTTCCTAAAAAGACCTCGGAAGTTGGAGTGATACGGCGCATGTTTCTCGACCCAACAGCATCACATCTGATCATATGTACCTCGCAAGGGGAAAACTATTACCTTCATACACAATCTAGGCAACCCAGGCCTCTTTCACGACTGCGAGGCGTATCGATAGAATGTATTGCTTGGAATCCCTCGTTACCGACATCTTCGACCAGGGAAATACTAATTGGAACTTCCGATGGAATGATCTATGAAGGGTACATCGAAACAGCTACGGAATTTTACCGCAAGGAGGACAAGTACCTAAAGGCGCTTATGAGGCTTCCAGATGGACCTGTTACTGGACTATGGGTGGATCTTGTTACTGGTAGACCTGACCCCAAAGAAGTTCGACGAGTAATGGTAGCTACACAAAGTCGGGTGCTTCACTTGATAGGCAAGATTGGCCGGGTGGCACATGAAGGAGGTGCATCAATATTTACACGGCTTTTCGAGACGGAACAACCCACTATTCATGAGTTGTCTAGGATATCTACAACTGCAGCTTCTTCTCTTGTGGTGTCTCCAAATCATCCCGACTCCGCGTCCATGGAAAGTTTGACCCCAGATCGTACCTTTGCGTGGCTCTCATCACAGGGTGTATACTACGGGACATTAATGACTACACCAGCAACCTCGGATCTAGGTACAAGATTGTTTACTGAGGCGAAATTGCTACCTAGATCTCAATTGCCAGCTTCAGAGAACTTGATGGGTCGCAAGAAGCCAGTCGCAGATACAATTGATTCGATTGCGTTGACTCAATGGCATATTCTTCATCTGATTGGAGGACGTGTCATTGCCGTTAATCGACTAGATGATAGAGTAATATTTGATCAAGTAGTTTTAGAACCTGGTCAACAAGCACTAGGACTATTCGCTGACCAAGAGAAGAACACATTTTGGCTCTTCACTACGCAAGAAATCTATGAAATCGTCGTTACAGATGAAGATAGAGATGTATGGAAAGTTATGCTGCAGACAGAACATTTTGATGCAGCCCTACGTTATGCTAGAGGCCCAGCTCAGAAGGATGCTGTAGCTACAGCATCTGGTGACTATCTCATCAGCAAAGGTTCATATCTTGAAGCTGCGGGGGTTTACGGAAAGAGTAGCAAACCGTTTGAACAAGTCGCACTTATATTCGTCGATAATGACCAGCAAGATGCCTTACGAAAGTATCTCCTTACAAAACTCGCAACTTACCGAAAGGCCTCAATAATGCAACGCATTATGATTGCGAGTTGGCTTGTTGAAATTTTCATGTCGAAGCTCAACTCCCTTGATGATACGATCATCACTAAGGCGGAGTTGTCTGAGAGCCTGAATCCTACGGAGACGAGAAATCAATTGGACACAATTCGAAGTGAATATCAAGATTTTGTCACTAAGTACAAAAACGACCTTGACAAGAAGACCACCTACGATATAATCAGCAGTCATGGCAGGGAAGATGAACTCCTTTTCTTTGCTAGTGCTGTAAACGATTACAATTATGTTCTCTTTTATTGGATTCAGAGAGAACGTTGGAAGGAGGCGTTGGATGTATTGAAGAAGCAGACAGCACCCGAAATCTTTTACAGATATAGCAGTGGACTCATGACACATGTGGCCACTGATCTTGTCGATATTCTCATGAGACACTCGGACTTGAAGCCTCGAAATCTCATTCCTGCCTTACTGAACTACGACAAGCATTTTCAAGGGTCTCTTTCTCAAAACCAAGCCATCCGTTACCTACTACATGTTATCAATCACCTAAACTCAACCGATGCTGCCGTACATAATACACTAATTTCAATATATGCCTCTCATCCATCAAAAGATGAATCGGCTCTGCTTTCATATCTCGAATCGCAAGGTGATGAGCCAAGTTTTGATTCAGACTTTGCTCTTCGTCTCTGCATTCAACACTCGCGAGTCCAATCATGTGTACACATATACAGCACTATGGGTCAATATTTACAAGCAGTGGAACTCGCTCTCGCACATTCAGAAATAGATCTTGCCTCACTCGTTGCCGATCGCCCACTTTCAAATCCCTCGTTACGGAAAAAGCTCTGGCTTGCCGTGGCGAGAAAAGTCATCTCTCAATCAAATGGCATCAAAACTGCCATTGAATTCCTCAAACGTTGTGATCTTCTCAAAATCGAAGACCTAATCCCATTCTTTCCAGATTTCGTCGTCATAGACGACTTCAAAGAAGAGATATGCGCAGCGCTCGAAGATTACAGTCGTAATATCGATGCTCTCAAGAAGGAAATGGATGAATCCTCTCAAACGGCTACTAATATCAAAATTGATATCGCCGCCCTCGATCAACGCTATGCGATTGTGGAACCGGGAGAAAAATGCTACGTGTGCACCTTACCTTTGCTCAGTAGACAGTTCTTTGTATTTCCCTGTCAGCACGCTTTTCATAGCGATTGTTTGGGCAAGAGAGTTATGGATCAGGTGGGAGTGGGTAGGGCAAAGAGGATTAGAGAAGTGCAGATGTCTATCAGCAAAGGTATGGTTATGGGTGCGAAGAGGGAGGCGCTGATTGCAGAGTTGGATGGTTTGGTGGCTAGTGCTTGGTACGTTTCTTTTTTTCTCCCAACCCTATTCTAGCAGCGTTGTCTGGTCTTGCTAACTGGAGATATAGCATTCTTTGTAGCGACTTTGCTATTAAACGAATAGATGAACCGTTTGTTACGTCGGCCGATGATAAAAATGAGTGGGCATTGTAGGTAGATAGATATAGCATCACATATACTTAATATGCTAGTTTACCTTAATTTGGTGCATTTGGTAAAAGGGGGGGGGGGGGTTTTCTTTTGAGAAGTTAAATAGATTTTTAAAAAAAAATCATGATACACTCGTCTACCAACCTTGCGCGGCCTCAGAATGATCGAGACAATGAACAAAGCCAGTAGAGGAAGGGAAAAACACAATTAAATGATTTAATCATCACAGATACCACCATAGTCCAGGAGAGACGAAGAAAGTATGAAGGTGAAATGGAGTAGGATAAAGTAAAAAGGTAGTGAAACAAAGTCAAGAAGAGTATGCCAAATTGATTTGGATCTATGTTCAATTCATTACTCTACTGATACTCATTTTTGGTATATCCATCCACCCATCCATCCATCCATCTTTCCCCCGATCTCCTTTGCCTTTTCCATAACGGGCCTACTTCATAATATATCAACACATATTGCTCACCCCATCGCGCCCGCTCATTTGTGCATGTGCGCATCTATTCAACAAACATCCAAAGACTCGTTCATCCCCAACGCCTGCCCTATCACGAACCCCATCCATCTTCCAACGCCTTATCAAATGAATAATATGATGCAAGCATAAATACTCCTAAAAAAACACCCTTCCCTGCCCTTCCCTTTCTCCCCTTCCTTTCCCATTTCTCTAGTTATAGTCAAGTTCACCCAATTCAACGATTGTATGCCTCGCCATCCATCCACCCATCCCAAACCCGTCCATTCCTCAAATATACAGATATGCAAGCAACTGTACTTTCCATTAATCCAACCCTGAGACAAAAGTAAAGAGGATTCCCTAACCCTATCCCTGTTAACTAGCTGTATAGCTGGTAATCTATGCTATGCGCGCTTGCAAGTATGCATTCACTTTTTTTTGCTTTTGGTGCGAGTAAAGCAGCAAACCAATTCCCTAACTCCGTTCCCAAATGCAACGCAAAATTATAGCAAACAGATATCGCACAAATGAACCCGAATTCAAATATTCAAGATTCCATTTCGAACAACCCATTGTCTAACTCAAACATCTTCTCACCACCCAACGAACCCAAATCAGGTATTAAGCCCCCATCCTCACTGCGTTTGTAAGTAATGCGTTTAGGTTTCAGCTGGATTTCCTCCCTTTCCTCCAATCCAAACATATTTTCATTGCCCAAAGAAGGCAAATCAGGTAGTAGACCTCCATCCTTACTGCGTTTGTAAGATATACGTTTGAACTGAATATTGTCCCTTTGATCCACGGGCTTCTCGTTTTGTATTTCCATAGGATTAATTACTTCCGCCAATGGCGTCATGCCAGAAAAGCGATCGTTTGTGATTTCGACCGGATTGCCCAATTCAACCTTGGGCGTCGTGTTGCTCAGAACTTGTTCTAAAATCCCTCGGTCACTCATCGCAGTCGTAGGTCGCATGGCATGTTCGCCTATAATCTCAACAGGATCATAACCCTCTACCCCCATGGCTATGTTTCGGTTTCTTTCCAAGAACATGGATAATCTTCCAATCTCTGTATTCCACTTCTTGGCCAGGACCTTTACCACCTGATCAACGTCTTGAGGTGTTAGTTCTTGTTTTACAGGCTTCTCAACCCCAACGCCAAAAGTTTTTAAAGTCCGCTTTACTGAACTCTTTACGTGGTGGGTTTCACGGTTCGAAGAACTCGTGGCGCGGCGTGTATCTCTCATACTGGCGCCCATTCGTTTCATAGCGATGTCTTGATCGTCTTGCATATAGGGAACTTCAAGAACAGTGTAATTTTTTGCAATGGCATTGACGAGTATCGTGAATCCTTGTAGATTGATGTCGTTGTGTTCGCAGAATATATGCGTCAGACCCCTGTTTTCTTCCAAAACAGAAGAGAGGGTGTTCGCTCCTTCCAGACCTAAGTTTTGGTACTCTATACGAAGAGATTTCAAAGTACTGTTCCTTTTGAGACCTGTTAATGCCTGATTCAAGCCTATTCCAAATCGCGTAACCTCCAGATGTGCCTGTTCTCCAGATATATCCAGGTCCTCAAGTGTGGTATTCTCGGCGAAAACCCGTTGCATAGTTTCACATGTCTCTGGACTTGCATCATATGGAAGAGAGGCTTTCGAAATATCCAGGACTTGAATTGTAGTATTGGTGCGCAAGGCTTCCAGTAATCGCTTGAAATAATCTTCCTTTGTGAATTCGATCATCCGAACCACGAGTTTGTTGGGAGTGTAGTTGTCTTGGATAGCTCTCACAAAATCACTTATTCCCTTCTCAAGCCGGTTGGCACTTACGTGAAGTTCCAAGTCACGAGGCTCACCAGCGACCCGGGTCATAGCTCTCATGAGAAGAGCAACATGCGATCCGCTAAGATTACACTGATCCATCTGCAAGGTGCGAAGCTGATTCGACATATCGCTTGTAAGATAGGCAGAGATTGTATCCAAAGTTTGATCGTTTACCTGTCAGGTTAGCAAGAAATTGCAGAGCAAGGCTAGCAAGCTTACAGGAATTCCATTCAAAATCAACTCCTCCAGTCTCCAAGAGAGCATAACTTCAGGAACAAAAAGCGGTTGATCACCAGAAGTGCGGGTGATCATTGAAAGGTCGAGCTTGCGAACGTGCGAAAACCGACTCATGGATACTTGAAATCGTTCAAGAAGAACTCTCCCAGGGTTGTTGGATATATTGATACACTCTAGTGTTTGGTTTTGTCTCTCCAGATGAGTTAGAAGCTGCATTATCCCCCGATCGCTCAGTCCACAGCGCGAGCACTCAATCGCCCTAATCTCAGCCTTTGGATTATTGAGTGCTGGAATCATAGCATCAAGATCTGTTTCTCCCAACTCAATTCCGTTTAGAACAATCCAATCAACGTTGATCAACTGTGCGCGGCACAATGGCATCAGTGCTGCAGTGATTTCACAACCTGGATCTTTCTGCAGAGCACCCCCCTCATCGTCAAAAGTGTCTCGCGGCCTTCTTCTGGGAAGGGCATTACTAAAATCTACCTTTCGAAGTTGTAGTGACTTCAAAGCAAGTGCTTGAACCTCTTGGTATAATAGTGATCCATCCTGTGGCTTCATAGTGAAATAGGTATCTATCGCAATCCCTAATCGAGTAGTCCACGCTACATGATCTATGCCGTAGGAATCTAAAATACCATGCATACAATGAAGATCAATATCTGCAAAGGAAATTGAGCGAAAAGATTCGTTATATCGTAAAGACCTAAAAATAGCAAGGAGTTCGTGAATCGTATATTTGGCCGTCATAGCAGGAGGGTAGAGACGAAATTCTGGAGCATCCTCTACATTCCAGTCTACTGCATATTTTATATTCACGGGATTACACTAGGTATGTCAGTCGGGGTAGGAGTCACGAGCACACTAGGTAATATCTTACATTGTAGGCCATGCAATAAGCGACAAGAGTTCTGTCAAAACACCCATACTCCTCTTCTTCGTGAACTAGAGGAATATCACCAGATTCCAACAGGCGCATGGGCCCATTGAACGTGAAGTTGTAGTCCAGCCATGCAGGTTTGAGATACTGTATGGCTTGAAAGATGACTACAGCAATATCGTGCGTGGCTGAGGCTGCTAACTCAAGCATCTTAGCCTGTTGAAGTGGTGTTCTATGCCTATATTAGTCGCTGCGCTTGTAATTATTGCTAAGATGCAAAATCATCAGATTTAAGGGCTTTTTAGATACATGCAGGCGTTGGTAACCCGATTCATGACAGGACATGGCGAATATAAAAGGACTTCCAGGTACAACGGACTGGAATCGCCATGCTAAGACAGACAATGCACTTGCACCCGCCGAATAAGCACATTCAAATTTCTCGTATACTGCACGACTAACTCTGCACAGGAGGCGAGCAGGAAGTACATCAGGAGATCTAAACTCACCTGAATGCGAGCTCAAATCGGTCATCCGAGTATTGCACGTTCATTGCAACTAAGGATACAAGGCCGTACGCATTTCGACTTGATTTTGGATGGAAAAGGGCACCGGAAGGCAGGCTAAAATCGGGTAGGGGTATCAAATGCAATCGATTTATACCAACAACCATATAGAACACTGATGATCCAAGTTTTTGAAGGTCGTCCGAAGAGGAGCGTGCGCTCTTTGCCAATGGAGCTCGTTTGACAACCCTGAATACCTGAAAATGGTTCGAATCGTAGTCGTCAACTCCCTCCAGGGTCTGCACAAGGTATCGGACGACTCGTTCGGGATATGGCTCCGGCATCATAAGTCTGGCTTTCTGCGCAGCCGCTCTTATCGAAGTGGACCATAGATCTGCATCCTTTGGATCATGCAACATAAGCTGAATGGATCCTACACCATGGTAATCCTCGTCTAAGAACACGACCTCGGTTGTAAAAAATGGTCGCCCATCCTCCATCTTGTACACTGTGACAACCTGACCCAATGGAATCCTATTTTCGCCCTCCGTTGATGCATGCGAAGCTTGAGACTGTACTTCTTGCAGCGATCCTATTGATGCAGTGGACGATTGCCGATGAGATTGACGCAAGTGCGCCGGTTGTATGTTTGGAAATGCCTCTATCGCTCGGGCCATACTCTTGAATCGGGTTAAGTGTGTATCCGTCAGTACAAGATATTCCTTCTTCTTCCTGAACATTGAACTAGTCGTCTGAACTTCTCCATGGTGAAGTATCGAAACGGCACTACTCGCATTGAGAATACCAGCTGCAAGATAGTGATATTCCTCTTCAGGAGATTCAGGAGTTGTACCGGTGACCTCCTTATCCTCGTCCACATCTGTCATAGACCGTCTTCCCAAGGAACCAAATATTGAAGTTGGTCTGCCTTTTTGTAGTGTACGAGGTCGCAGTTTTGGTGAATGGGCGTCGGATTTGGTAAGATTATTGCTTGCATTTTCTGTATCGATATACATTGAAGGAGTCAGACTGCCGAATATCGAATTTCTTTTCCCCAGCTTCTTCTTATCCTTCTGTTCCTTTTCGCCCGTGTTGCCATTGTTGACGTCTGTGTTGATATGCGCGAGATTCGAAAATGATGCTCTAGAAAGGAGACTTAAGCTCTTCCGCCGAGATTCTTTTGGCGCCATCTCATAACTTTTCTTTTTACCGGGGAATCTCTTGCTAAGCTGGGCTGCAAAGCCAAATATGAATGATGGGAGTCTTCAGAAACTTTCATGCGGCAGAAGTTGAGGATTTTAACGTATATGGGGTTTAGTAGGAAATTTCACCGGATTAAGTTATGATAGCTGCCAATGTATAGAGATATGATGGACGAGCATTTGATGGATCCGGAATTGCGAATGAATGAGGATCGGAAAGTGAAAAAGAAAAAGAAAAAGAAGAAGAAAAAAAAACACACACACACACACAATTGAAGAGAATGTATGGAATAGGAAGATAAAAAAAACCCAAAGACTAAAAAAAACTCCCAAAAACGTTGTACTGTTTGCAGTGAATTTAATTAAAGTTAAGGACCAGCAAGTGAGCTTAAAATGAATTTAAATTGATAAGACTACTTACTACTGGCGGTATATAGAATTTTATACTCTGTAACAGTATGTACCGATGTATGATAACGGTAACTGCAAAGTACTAATAAGTTCTCACCAGTCAAAAATGGCTTGCCCTCGTTCTATTTTGGTGGAGAGGAGAATCCAAGTGCGGATGGATAATATAATAATTGATAGAATATTGATCGAGATGATTTTATAATTTACGGTAAATACCTATGATATTATGGCAAGAAAAGAATAAGATTTATTATATTATATTTTAATACAAGAAATGAATAAATAAAATAAGTCAGTCAATCACAAACAAATAAACAAACCAATGATTTTCTCTCCTTGACGAGCACGTTGTTATTGTTATCATGAAAAGAGACTTTCTCTCTCTCTCTCTCTGCCTTTCATTTATTATGTTAAAAAGAGGCGTGGTATCGTAGATAAGGTAGATAGAGTTACAGTAATTCATTCTCGAGACCTTTTTCCAAAGATTTGCTTGGCAGACAGAAAGAAGTGTTGGGTTTGGGTATTTTATGTGGTATGGTGGTAAGAAAATATGATATAATACGATATAACTATGGTTATGTTGATGTGTGTTTAGGTGAAGATGGATGGATGGATGAATGAAGCCATGTTTAATTATTTTACTAGATAAATAAATGTTGAATCTATCTATCTATCTATTATACATATATGCATACAGAAACCTATGTATGTATGGTACGTACTGTATGTACTATAAGTACTCTGTACATATGATTGTATCCATGTACAGTAAGTATTTGGATTTCTGGGTTTTATGTGACCCTGATCCTAACCCCGTCCGTCTGTACTGTACTTATGTACTTATTTATGTACTTATTACTGTTCATAATCTACCATGTATGTCCTCGTATGTATATGTATATGTATGTATATATTTGGTCTGCGAGAATCTTAACTTTTATCCCCGATACCACAAAATACATTCAGAATCTCTTTAACCTTAATTGCTGGCTATCGTATACTCCGCAGTAAAGCTCAAATCAACAGGAGATACAGTACAGTACAGTACTCTGTCGTTCCCCTAGGCGATATGGTTGGTGATGAGCAATAATCTTCATAAATGACCATCCATGTTAAAGAGGCGCCAACATAAACTGGGTCACACAATAAACGATTTTACCGTATTCTTCAGCTATTTTATTTTTATTTTTATTATTTTTCGGTATTGATCGTCAGTCACCTACCTAGGATAATCATCTCGCCGGCTAAGGAACCGTAAAGGTACGTACACACACACACTCACACAGTAGAATAAATCGCTTATCAAAGTCGAAATATCCTTGAGCTCTACTAGTATAATGTCCTAATTTTAAATTTGACGGTCGGATGATTCCATCATCTCTTCAAACTCAGATTCCTCATAAACACTCCTCAATGCCTCCAATGGCCCCTTTTATAAGTTTAACGGCACACGAATGACCTCTCAGACTTGAATACCCAAAATCTAACCAGGAGGACGGACTATGTTTTGCTTTTTGATTGAGTTCATCCATTGCGTGCTAGTATTGAGGCTTTCCCGAAATACGAGCCATCTTAGTTACTCGGCATCATATCCTACTACATTCATCCATTCGTATAAATGCTAGCATTGATGCTGCGGTTGCTTTGGATTTTGTGAACCGTAATATCAGAGGATCTTAAGACCTGGCATTTCCTGCAGCTCCATCTAAATGATCGTGCTGTGCACAGCTTATGCTGTACAGTGCTTTTCGGTAACTTACTGTAGTGTCAGGGACGAAAGGGATGACCTTGTTTTTCATCTCATCTTTCCAAAACATCCACCAAATTATAGTTTCCAACATCAAATTTCATCAGATCTGCATAACCCTACGAAAGTGGTTTGTTTTACTTCCTCAAACACCGGGGAATATTCGAGAGAGGTTAGATCCTCCAGGATGTGTTCACTGCTCAGCCTTGTTGTCCATTATCCAATTTTTAGCTATCAACAGTACCAAGGGGTCCAACAACTGCAGACCCCTTGACAGCATATCCGCCTTCCTTTCCTTCAATCCATACTTCGTATTTGTTACTTGTGTCGGCACTCTTCCCCACACAGACTCTTAGTTCTTCATTTGCGTAAAGTGGAGCCAAGTTCCTGTAATTGAACTTTTTTATTATTTCTCCCGGCTGAAGTTGTGATCGCAAGACGGAAAGCATGAGTACCAACGAAAGCGGCCCATGAAGGAGTAGATTCCTATATCCCTCAAGCTCCCGGCAGTGTTGGCGATCCAGATGTATCGCGTGAGCATTAAATGTAAGGGCCGAAAATCTAAAAAGAAGGGATGGTGTAGGTGTTATTCGTACATCAAAGTCTGGTTTACGCGTGGCTATAAATTTGGTTAAAGTTAATGGAACGGAGAAATCCTTGAACGACAGTGTGGAAATAGCTTACGCCTCAAGATCTTTGGAAGCCTGGCGCAATCCTCTTTGGCAGTAGTTGTGTCTTTCTCTCGCATGAAAACGATATTCCGCGTCTCTACGAGGGATGCTTGTCCAATGTTGTTGCTGTCATCGACGTGGTAACGTTGTAATAATTGTTCATTGGCCGTATGATGTTGATCACTCACAGAGCACTTTCCTGAAGTTATTGCGCCGCTCTCTCCATCTGGATTCATCTGCAGTTCATCTCCGGTATCAGCGAGGCCAACGCGTCTCTCAATGTTTACAAACACTTTCTCATCACCTTCAAGCCCTTTGACCGAAACATCCACGATTCGTTCTATACAAGCCGCTCGCATGTTACCAAGACGGAGTTGCTCTCCACTCGCAGTATTGAAAACAACAGACCCACCAGCCCACATGCGACGCTCAAATGGCGGCCCTGGGGACTGCAAAGGATCTGTGCCATCGGGAAGTAGCGCACTGTGAGGAATCTGCGGAGAGAAATAGACTAGATGATGCGACTGGGGAAGAAGTGCTGCATCACTACACTTTTGTCCAAGTGTAGTGTACGGAAGGGTGAGGTCTTGGAGTTTGAAATTGGCAGGGTAGCATGAAGGTGGAAGGAAGTCCGCCAGAGATATATTTAGAAGATGAGAAGGAGTTGGCGATAAATAGTCATATATAATGTTTGGTTTGCGTGAAGTGAGCTCCTTGCGAAGAATTGACTGCGTGGAAGACTTCCGAGTATACGCAGGTGGTATTAAGGAGCGATTGATGGCACGAAGACCATATGATCGAGAATAAAAGAAATCGAAGGACCTCATGCTAAAATATGTGCAGAAAACATCTGCGAGGGGGAATATCATAAATTCGTCATCATGAACTATGATGAGTAGAAGAAGTAGTACATAAAAGATCAGAGAAGATTCCGAGGATCTAAAAGAAGTGAAAAGGCGCGCATTCTGGATGCCAAGAAAAAGCGACATCCTTATCGATAAGAATCCGATAAAGACGGGCATTTGTCTAAACTCCCTTTAGTGCGTCCATATCATAAATACCATGCCATTGATGCCTTCTTACATTTATCGCTGTCTATCCACAAGTTTATCTTCCCAACTCCCAAGCCAGTGCCAGTCCTGTGTGTATTTGTCGAGGTTATTCAATGCCCCAGCTACTTTCCCTTCTGGATCACTCAGCTTACTTCCCTCAAACTCAACGAAGAAAATATATTGGAAAGGAACTATTTTCGTCGGGCGGCTGTTAATACTCGTCAAATTGACTTTGTATCTTCCGAAGCAATCCAGTACATCTGCGAGTGCACCGGGTGTTCCATGATCAATGGTGAACGTAACCATCGACTTGGCGGCAACATCGACCTTCGTCGCTGATGTATCTACACCTTTGCGCAAAATCAGAAATCTGGTAGTATTGTCCTCACGATCCTCAATTCCTTTTGCAAGAATATCCAATTTGTGAATCTCTGCTGCGAGCGAGCTAGCAATGGCTGCACTTGTACCAGTCTTATCTGCTTTAACGATTTCGGCCGCCTTGCTTGTGGAACTGGCATCTAGTCTCTCAACCCCCTTCAAGTATGTTCCTAGAAATGCTTCGCATTGGCCGTATGCTTGCGGATGGGTGTAGATACGTTGAATTTGATTGAGACTAAATAGCGGCGTTGTCTTTGGCTTGACAGGAGAAGGAGTCGATGTGGTTGGAGTACAAGTGCCAGACATTACTGGAGAATCTGCCGTCGACACATAACCTAACAGGCAGTGACTAACATCAAGATAGGCCTCGCCGCATATTGTGACATCTTTATATAAGGAATGGCGATCTGCGAGGAGTTCTAGGGTAAAGATCACAGCTCCATTCGTAGAATTTTCAAAAGGTACAACTCCAAACTCTGCCTTACCCGATTGAACAGCCTCAAAAACATCTATATGCCATCAGTGATTTCCAAGCGATGAGTTGAAGATCGCAATACCTGGAATTCCAATGGCTGGCTGGTACTCGTATTTCTCTTTATCGAAGCATCCGAGAGCGGCCTGGGGGTGACAGTCATCTGTTAGTCCTATGGAATGTGCATGTTGCTCATAATGTCGACAATTAAAAGGCGCTGGACACTGAATTAAACGAAGATCAAATACCTGATGAGTATAAGAAGAAATAGGCCCAAGGAAAGAGATCGCTGGTGTGCTAGAGGAATTGACTCTGGACTGCATCGTTTAGCTTATCTTCATTCCTTCTCTGTTTTAACGTGGTTCGGTGGTTCGGGAAAAACTCTATTATAACTCCAGTTTTAAATAAGAATTGGGTTCACTGCATCTCGGGAAGACTCGCGTACCACTCATACGGTCAAATTTTTGTAGAAGAAAGTTGTGATGACTTGTGAGAAAGTAATGGAAATCTTTGATATTTATTTTGCTACTGTTGCCGGCTCACCCCGCTACTGTAAACATAAGAAAGAACCCCACCTTGTCACGATTTCCGCGGGAGGCATTGCTAAGTTCTTCGGATCCGGCGGTCATTGAAAGAAGTTTGGATTAAGGAGCTACGGGTCTTTTGTGGGAGTTTGTGTGGTAGCTCCTGTAATAATGATAATTTGAGGTATATTCAAGAATGGGAGTTCACAGGTATATAGCCTTACAGTAAAAGTGAGAAACACAGTATGAAGCATTGAACATAAGTATGAAAGGTGTCTGATATTTGAGTTCGGGTAACCTGATCTATCCATGACTGATCATCTATTGATACTGAACTTCAGATACTCTTCTATACACTTTAAAAGCAAGCAATTCTGCCAAAACGCAATCTTTCCTCGACCTTAACACACATGAGAAACATCAGGGTATCGCCTAGTTTTCACGGAATCAAATGTTCTGCAAAAGATTGTCAGAGAATGTGCAGAAGGAACAACAAGGGATTACATACCTGAAATATGGTTTCTCCAACTTACGAAGCCGTCATGACGGACCGGAGAGGGCTGGGACGGGTATTCCCTATGTTCCCTCTTAGTCGCAGGCCAGCTGGGGAAGCCGGCTGCGCTGGGGTCGTCTGTTGCATGGCACGAGGGCGGTGTGACAGAATTTGGCATGACGGTTCGACTGGAGTTGGCTCCTCGCCCGATGCGAGGGCATCAAACTGTCAATCTACATCATATCAGTCCATGAGGTCATTTCCTGTCTGCGAAAGGCTTATAACATACCGTCGTAGTAATCATCATCGTCATCAACTTCGGCCAACTGTTCAAAATTGACTTTGTACCGTAAGAGGCCACCAATACCACCAAAACCCTTAACGAATTGGTTACCCTCACTAGATCTATCCGAAACAAACTCCAATGTTGTACCGAAATCTCTGTACTTCTCGGCGATCCATTCCAAGAACGATTCCGAGGAGACGACTTCCATTTCTTGGCCAGTTTCCTTGTCCATGAATTGTTCTCGGTTTGAGGCCTCGGATTGCTTAGTAGTATGAAGAATTGTTTGGACACCATTGCTGTCCTTCAACACCCAACGGTTGATCTCGAGGTTCTCAAAAACGATCAAAACCTCCACAGCACCTAATTCCAAAGCCTTCAAAGTATCCTCAACACCATAACAAACTCGTCCCGTGTCTTGACTGATCTCCTCAAAATACTTTCCAATGAGCTTCTTCTCCTGAATAAACTTGACATTGCTAAGTGTCTCGGCTGAAAGCTCAATAGCCTGATTAAATCCGTTCTCGCCACCATAAGAAACATCAACAACCTTAATAACTTTCGTGGCCAAACGGTTGTCAAACAAATCGGACTGGTTAAGATCATTCTTGAAGTCGGCAGAACCAGCCAAAATAATACCAGCTACGTTAACCTTATCTGCTGTAATGAAGTTCTGTACAGCTAATTCGGCAACCTTTCGGACGTAATTATGACGCTTTTCCTCACGAAGACGCGCGAAACGAAGAGCAGATTGTCCACCACGACCGTGCTTCTTTGGCAAATCGACAGAAAATTTGTGAACAACGTCTCTGGTATTTCCACTCAATGTACCGAAGAGGGCGCCATTTCCGTCCATAATGATGAAGCCGAACTTTTGGTCAGACTCCAACAGTTCAGCAAGGGCTTCCGTGTGGAATTTGTTGTCACAAAGGTAGAGAGACGTGTTGATGGGCTTGAAGGGCTCGAAATCGATGTTGACCTTTCTTTCCTTTCCTTCCGATGTCAAAATTTCACCACAGTATACAACCAAACCATTAGGCGGGACTTTGTTGTACAGCTTCAGTCTTTGTTGCGTAGACGTGATAGCAGAAAGAACGGATTGTCGATTCACGCGAGATTTGATGTTTGATGCGGTACCCTATAACCAAGTTCGAGTCAGTATATAACAGACAACCATCAAGAAAAGCGGTAACATACGTATTCTTCTGCCAACATCTTCGCCGCACGAGAAACTTGATCCTTTGGTGCTACATAATATGTTAGAAGATATACAAGTAATATGTAGACGTGATCTCTTACGAATAATAAGAGAAATCATGGAAGTTCCATTTCCACGCGCCGCTTCGAGACGCTTAATCAATTTTTTCACCTTCCATATCTCGATATTCTTCTCAGCCTCATTTGCCTGAGCGTCACTCATATTGGCGGATAATGAGACAAAACGACTTAGACAATTTGACCTTTATAAATTATTTGTCCGGTAAGTGGTTACACAATATCCGTTGACTCTGCAGTTCACAGTTGTCAAGATATTTATTGTCTATTCGTCTTGTCTTTGTCGTATGGTATTTGTGACTTGGGCTTAGGTCAGAGTGTGGGCGGTGGTGAGAAGAAATTTAGTGTGCTAGTAAAGGTTAGGCGAGGGGTCGGGAACTTTCGAAGTAATAAGTAGGCAGTAAAAACGTCACTTGAGTGGATTTTAGTGGAGAAGACTTCGATTCTCTCAAAATGTCACGAGATTTCAATTTACATCAAAATGCATCCGTTCCAACATCTGGATATACCTACATTCTAATCCAATGTTAATCGTCATGGTAATACCTATCATATTGCTCTACGACAGTATCTTCTATGAATGCTTATGAGATTGCTATTCCATATGAATTGCGTTTTGAGGAGATAGTAGCTGTCCATGATCCAACACCGTCAGCTCTATGGGACGTTTCAGCAGACAACTCCCTCAGGTAATAGCCGTCCGCGACCAGCCTTGTGGGACTCTTCATTGCAGATGAGCTTCTTCATCTCTTTTCACTCGATTGCAAAGTTACCATCATTTCCTGTTTGCGTCCTTCTAAGGCATTGTGGTATCTCTTGCCGCCATCTCAAGTCTCAAAGTGCAGAACTTACATAAACAATAGCCCTCTTCTGATTCCATTAAGATGTCATTATAATACCCTTTCTTGTTTTTGTACTTCCCAGATACTGAGTCAAAGAAATCACCCAAAGTCACCGCCTCTCTGACTTTCTTGAGGTATTATCATGCCACCCCTCCTTGTTTCCATTCTTTCAAAATATCAAGTCATAAAACTTACACAATGCCAAGACTTCTTTCTCTACTTGAGTGGCTCACCGGTGGCCTCTGAATCATTCTTCTATGTTTGTCTTTTTCGAATGACTCAGCCATAATACTTGTACAATGTTAAGCCTTAAGTTTTTCTTCTGACGCTATTGTCATGTTATTCCTTCTTGTTTGCATGTTCTGAATAGTTGAGTCATAAAGCTCCTTCCCAACCAAGGAAACTCTTCCTACCTTGCGTCACGGCTGATTTCTTGTTCTGTACCTTTTCTATACGCCGCAATCTGCAAGGAAACCCCGAGTCTATCTGTTTCATGATGAACCATTGATGGGTCGAATTGGATCCTAAATTCTGTAATATCCAATGTTCGAAAACCCATGAAGTTTTTGTGGAGTGGGTTAATACAGCCCCTGATGTTCTCAGTACATAGTTGTTTGGAAAAAGGTATCTTTAAATATCAGGGCATTAGTGTTTGAACCCAGCCGGGGCCATTGAGGACTGTCTATCCAAGAGTTCAACATTCTTCATCGGAAACAAGGCCCAAATATCTTTCTCGGCCTGCGAAATCAAACATGTCTTAGTAGATCTACTCGAAGTTGGGGGTGGAGGGTGTTTCCGCATTTCGTGGCACAACGAGCTTTGAAGCTACAACTTCATTCATTGAGTTCAAAAATCCTTGTCCATATTTATATACGGGAACTTGCGAGCTTTCATTATGTTCAACATATCTCATAGAGCCGTTTCGTCATTATCTTTCACAAGGCTCGAATAGTAAATATAGCAGAGAGCAGAGATAGGGGCCTCGAAAAGCTTTTCATGCTTAGGCTTGGTTTCTTTGTTCTAGCTCTCGCTCCAGCTCCATATCCTAAGGACTGACTCTGCGGGAAGCCCCGGATCATCATAGTTGAACAGCTTATCAAAATGATGTGAGTCTCACTATGAAGTCATGTAGATACTGGTTTGTGACAACTAAATCAGTCTCATTTATGTGAGAGGGTTCGAAGCAGTGGGCCCATGTCAACGAAGTGGTCAAAATATTAGACAGAATCAACTTTTTGAGAGTGAAAGTTGGCTTTCATGATAACAGGTATTTAATCCAATGCTAAGTATGCAAAATACATGAATTCCGATATTGAATCTTGCCATTCAAAGAAAGTGTAGAAGTTCTTGCGACTCCTTTGTCCACAAAAAATGATAGAACTCCGAGCCTTCTCCCATCCCCGGACCAGGATCAATAGCACCACAGCACTTTTGGCAGTCCAGTTTGAGCGCATATCTTGATATTGTTTGAATTGGCTGATCGATTAAAGGTCTAAAATTATGTCTATGCCGAATTATTATCTTTCGCACTTATATTATCACGTGGGGTTTTTACCGACAGCCTCATGCTAGATCCTCCAACCCATTCATCATCTTCCTGAGTACACGCCGGGCATTTTCCTGACTTGTTTATGATTGAGAGCTTTGGGTCTTTTTGCCAGTTCTTGCAAGTCTCCAGTGGTCCTTCAGGATTGAGAGAACATCTTATTGTTTGCGGGCCGACATCCCCGCACTCGTACTGTACCCACAACTTATCGCCGCACATGTGGGATACTTTGTTTCTTGGCGTCAGTGTCTGGCTGCCTGGTAGTATTTATATGCGTTTGGTGTCTCGAACCTCCTGACAAGATTGATCTCTGGGCGAGTGCTTGGACTGAAATTTTGAATTTATGTTTCAGATGGGATCCTGAAAATATGTGTCTGTTCATATCTCTCCAAGAAGTTCTCTGAGTGGGAGAAACTCCTCCAAATAAATATACTATTGCTCTACCAATATCAAGAATTTGAGAAAGTTTTCATGGCTTCTACCACGGGATCTCCCGGAATATTTATGTGGGGCATACTAGACACATTGTTACTATATGACGATTGATATATAGTGACAAAGGACTCAGGAGCAGAGAAAAGAACTATACTAAAACCATTTGAGATCTGCTATCTTGGCACTTCGAAGATATACTCTACACTGCAACCTTTGGTATCGAACGAAAAGATAGGAATCCGGCTTTCTCCCTGCCCTATAGCAGCTGTGGACTTTTAATGTCCGAAAACCATCTAAATTTTGGAGTTAAATTAGTCGTTTGGCAAGTTTCATTAGTCTAATTTATTGGAGCAAATGGAGAGCTTTTGTTTTCGACTGCAATATGAACATTGAGACACTACCTATTAGGGCTCAAGATATTTATGTTCATCTCGCTACCTCAAATATCTGGGAGTTTCCGCCCCAGTACTCCCAAAAGCATGCTATTCTGCCCACAAAGGTTACTTAATAGAGCACCATGTTGTCTAAGACCTCAAATATCTCTAATTAGATTATACAGTTTAGCCTGTTTATTCTCTTCGAAGACCGTAATGGCGATACATTCTGAAGGAAAGACTTGGTACTTGCTATTTCCTAATCGATGATTTCCACAGGCTTCCTCCACCGGTCTAACAATAACGAATTCTAATTGCTTCAGAGCTGGTCGAACAATCATAATCGATAATATCATTAATCTTGATATTGAGATCCTCAAGATTCCCCTTGTCAAATGTTAGCTATAAAATCAAGGTCCAAAGCAGAGTACTTTCCTACGCCTGTGCTCAGCTTTTTTTTTCGAAAACGCCCAGATGTTCCAGTCTTACTATTGCTTGAAGCGGTATCTTTACAGAGATTGGGGGCGGCATTTTTAAAAAGGTCGGGATTTGCAGTATGTCATTCCTTAGTGCAAGGAATCCAGGTGAATTCATTGAACATCATGCTCTTCGCATCACCCAATGTCTTAGCGGGTATTCTCCCCCAATCGATACATCTTCCTGGAAAGTCTAACAGGCTTGGATCGGGATGGTATATCCTGCCTGTTTCGACCCTTGAAAATACTGTAGTCTTGCGAGCGCTACAACTTTCGAGTGAACGACTGGTTGGATTTTGGTCACAGCGGAATTCGGCATAACGTACAAGGGCGTGTCTTTGATGAATGCCGGGCCTGTGTATTCGCAGGTTTCTTCACCAAAATAAGCACAAACTCATCTATTTCGAAATTCAATATCAATTCAATTTATTATAATATCTTCAAAAACTTTTAAAAAATCAACAATTTTTATATCCAAAACTATATATATCTTTTAGATTCTTTTATTTTATTAAATTTATAAAGTTATTTAGCTAATTTGAAATCCCATAGTAATTTTGGTGAGTTCGGTTAAATTGTGCTGGCATTCATCAAAGACACGCCCTCGTAGATCACCGCAGTAAAACCTAACCCATTGTCGTATACACATCTTTGTAATCGAAGGACTTTTTGGTATTCAGTTGTTGGAAGACTTTGAAATCGGATAACGGGTTTTTCGATATCGTAATGATGGTATATAATCTCTGTTATTGGTTTAATAAATGATGCATATCCTTTTTTTGTTGTTGATTGTAATTCTTTCCAAGCCGTCCATGAAGTAGAGAGCTCTTTAACAGCTAGTTTCGATCTTTCCTTCTCGTTCCTCCCACTTCCGCTAATGGAAGCTACCTGCTCTTTCTTCCTTCCTAGTCTTGATGATGTAGCGCTAACCTTTCTATTATATTTATGATATAGAAACTAGCATTCTAACATTTTGTCGTTTATCGTTTAACTCTTTCCCTATGTTATCATTACTAGTGATTTCATTGTATGGTACTTCCCCTTGATCAACTTCAAGAGCTCTTCGCCTGCGTTCATCCGTTGCCTGATGCGTCGTGACCTCATCGCTAATACTTCGACTTTATTTCATGTCCATCAATCATTATATATTGAAAACCAACCTTAGATAGTCACCCTATATGGCAAAACGTATTGGGTCAGAATTCAATGGTTTCGATAATCGAAAAAAAATCATCTTTTAAGTCTTGATGAACACGATAACCGAAAGGAAGCTTAGATAGTTTGTGTTTATAGATACTTGATGCATTTCGATACATGTGGGATAGATAAAGAAAATATGCTCATCTACTAATGAATATGTGTCTGACTCGGCCAGGCCCGAACTTAAAGAGTTGACTGTCTTACTTTGCGTTGTAGCGACTCCAACCACACTAATCGAGAATCTTTGGAGGAACTCTAAACAGTGGAATCACCCACCTCAATTCACTTTCTCCTCGGCACAGAATGAGCGTTCTCAAGGAATTTTGAATGAAAAGAACTAGAAGATCCAAAAGAATTCCAAAATCATCTAAAATTTGGCCGTCCATCGCGCTCGTCATTGGGCTGTATGATGGAGAAGGACAGGTGAGATATCCGCATCACCATGACAAGACGGTTGAGAAAGTAGACTTTGCAGAATCAAGTAATTAAGGAGGTAGAATTGCTTGAGGATAGATCGATTCACAATGGCTAGGTGGCTCCACCATTTAAGGTTCTCCTAGAAGTAAGCTCGCCTCTAGCTTAGTTTCCCTCCACCCCTCTCACGAAGCACTTCGCCATTCAAAAAAAAAAACAAGAGTAATAGAGATAGAAGGGACGAGTACGATGGTTGATGCATATTGATGTCTGAAACAATCGCAAAAATGTCACCTCTAGACAGTAATTATTGTAGAGAGCTTGCATATTTGAACGAGATTTTCCAGGGAAAAAAGATGGAGATAGAAACTATCTCCAGACCACCAGGGGAAACCAGTACGGCCAGTACGGCCAGCACACCACCACCTTAATTCCCCTTGAATGTTGAACATGCACCGTTCTTTGCTATATCTTCTTCCCCACCGCTACAAGTCTCCCGGCTGCCACTCAATTCTGTTCCTGGCTTTCCCTGTTTTGAATTTAATCATGCTTTCGAAATACCAATCTATATCTATCATACTGCATCACTGCATCACTAGGTGTTACGGATCTAAACATTAAGATTCTAGTCAATGGCGAATTAAAAATAACTTATAATCTTGAAGACAAAATCATCTAATTCTCAAAACAAAAGTAGTATTTCTAGACGAAACAACTTGAAACTAACTGCACACATAAAATCTCAATGATAAAATTTCCTTCCCATTAATTCTTTCCCTATATTTCCTACTCTCAGATCTTAAATCTCATCATATCCTGAAATTGTGGATAGGATAGAACTCTTCAAACACAGCCATGTCTCTCTAGATATAAACTACCTCCATCCATACCTCATTGAGTATCTATTCGAAGCTCCATGCACATCTCGGCTACATCAGTGAATATCTCTATCTCAGCCCACCATTCGCTGACCATTAAGCTTCACAAATTCTCGCTTACTTCAACCACCCTCTCTCATCCCATCTAATATCTTCACCACTTCATATCCACTCCGCTCCACCGCTTTCACCCAAAAGTGAAGCATCCAAAAACCCCCAAAAAATCATCAACCACTCGAAACGTATCTCAAAATCTCCCAAAAAATAGTTTCCAGAAGCAAAACCTTACCGTCCCTCGAGGGACGGTAAGGAAACCCCCGGACGGGTTTTTTTTGTTCGTTCGATTCGGGCCAGGCGTGCTATCTCCTCCGCCAAACCGCATTTGACCTGCACAAACAAGCCTGTTTGCTGCCTTTGCGGTTCGGACGAGGAAAGTGGTCTTAGCATGGTATATATAGTAGAGATTTGGTGGGTGGTTATGGGTGGTAAAGGCATTGTAATATTATGTTCATTTTGAGATGATTTCTTTGATTCCTGAGAGCGCTTGAAGGGGGTTACAGGCTGGAAGATATTTTGGAGGCTTATGCCATAGTTGGTACGTGTTTTAAAGAGGTTGTTCGTGTTAATGGCATGTCTTTTTTGTGGCTGTGAATGCGCCAGAAGGGCAATTGAATAATGGACTTGAATATATTTGTCTTTGAACGGTGTGGAGAATGAATTGAAATGCATATATTGAATTCACAGATATATCATCTATAAAAGATTATTCAGGTACTATCTCCAAAAATTATGTAGATTAAAGGAACTCCATGATTGAAGAGGTAAGAGATGCCACACTGCATACTCTCTCATAGTCTGTTCTGAAATACTGATCACGCTTTCCACTTCCAACTGAGAATACATCCTGCCTCGCAGATTATAAGCGGCGGTGACAATCACTCTTCAAGGGACACTAGTAGTTATTTGTCCCCGCACAGCATTAAGAGCTGATGATAGGATTTTCAAAAGAGTGTGCGCATCAATCCACATATGTGGAGGAAATTGTTTCATGATCACCAAGTTTGCTCATTTGGACAAGTAAAGACAAATACATCAAGGTATGGAGCTTTCTATCCTCTCTATATTACAAAGTACCCGCCCGTGAAGCGGTTCTTCCATGCAACTTGTATATTTCTTGGGATCCCGCCTCAACGTGAATATTTAAGCCTCCTTTATCATCACTTTAGCCTCTAGAAATGAACCTGACCCGCCTAAGTTATACACGAGAAAGATTATCGGCATAGCAGAATTTTATATCTTTTCACTGAATATATGAGATAGCTAAGAGATGCGGAAGCAACGCATCTCATTCGCCATTGCGGCGAGTTGTATTCTTACTCTTACTCTGGGGTATTATCATGAAGCCTTGTGATTTTCATCTGAGATTTGTGTTAGAAGTGACGAAGATCTGTAGTCATTTATACATCAAAGGTATTTAGCAGAGTCTATAAATCCATCAAAACCAAGTCATTATGCAAAATAACTTGTGGAAAGTTGAAGCCAGTGACTCGAAAGGTTGGGCCCTGATTTCATGGTTGTCAATGTTTGTATTTGCTCATCTTGCCCGGCATACCATCACCATTCGTGGGTAGATAAACATCAAAAGATTGAAGTTCTTAAAATGATACAAGAGGTAAGAGTCTCGTTGGTGGATGTTCGTACTGCAAAGAAGTTCCTGGATAGTGCCCGCGAATGAAGGATGGCGGACATACAAGGAAGAGAAGGATGTTGGGTAGGTAGTTTCCTTTAAAATGACATGGATTGAGGGTCCCAGACTGAGAAGAACGACGAGATGCATCGAGTCGGATCAAGGTATGTCTAGGCCGGTGAAGTGACCATGTCATTGCAGATATTTTCTTATCGTAATATTGGGCCCGATTTGATCAGAAATCTTACAATAAACGCGAAGATGTTGGCGGTCATGGCCTTGAAACTTTTTGTATGAACTCTGCATAGAACTCCAACTATCCAATGATATAATGGCCGTCTCATAAACCGAAATTCCGACCCCAAAAAGATTTCCGCCTCCACGCCAAGTTTTATCCCCGCCATTCCAAATTCCAACTCTCCGTCCATTTAAAATCATTGCCAAATTTCAATCTTACATGCATTATAAAGTGCCGATCCCTGCTCCATCGCCTTACGCGCTCATACCAACTCTCCTGCGGCTCGTCTTAGTACCCCCGCAAACGACTCGGCTCCGGACCCCAACCAACAGCAACTTCCCGCCCCCTCGCATATCTCTATAGTATCGATGTTACTACCTGATTCTTGGGCTGAACTAAGCATGAGTCGGGCGTACGCATCTGTCAGCACGTTGTCTAGGGGGCATAGGACATAGGTAGTAGGGATTGTGCGCCATGCCGCTATTGTGGTTCTGTGGTATAATACTGATGTGGCTTGGGGGCGCATAATGTGTGCATACTAGATGATTAATAAAAAATTAGATTCGATATGGCTTACAACAACTTACGTATTCGGCATGCTCATGTGGTAGATCATTGTAAAAGTATTGAATTGCCGATGCAGATGGGATAGACACAGTGACAGCCTTTTTCTAACGTTTAGTGAACGTAAGCTAGAATTCAATATAGAACGAACACAGAGATTTAAGCTGGAGTAAGGAACAGGAACTTCTCGATTGAAATTGTGATTGCGGTGTTTATGAAAAGTATCCACCTGGAATAATAAGAAATATGGTTTGATTGACTTACCCGTGAAGCTGTGTTACATTGCATATATGGCGGAAAGGAACTATAGTCTCCTTCCTCGCACATTTTGAACCCCTCTTGCACGATCCACGCCATGACGAATACGATTCGTAGAACTCCACCTCTAAGGCCTCTTTGTGCCCTCTCTGTTTTCCCTAAGCCTTGCAAGGCATCACCACCCGGAACACCGGCATAAGAATGCAGAACCACAATGACATCGTGACCTGCTTCTACAAGATGTGACACTGAACTTCGGATTGCTCTAGTGTCCTGTGCAGGATCATTTGACGCGTGATTTCCATTTGCAAGTACTGATGGAAGTTGAACTGGAAAGACAGGATATCCGTAGTGGCCCAGAAGGGTTCTGAGAGGATCAAATATAGCTGAAGTGTGGCAAAAACCAGGAACACACACGAACGTAGGCAGAGACATGAAGATAGTTGATTCAGTGGTAATGTTCCGATCGACGATGGAAACGATGTACTTCGAACAGCTGCTACATATATAGAGAAATTCATCTTTACACTCAGAATATCTCCAACAGTGTGCTGAGAGACCATGGCCGTCAAAACGCGGATTTTCAATTCATAGTCACTGTAGACCTCTCTGAACACCTCTGAGTTAAGGCTGCGGTCGCGCGAGTAGTTCTTGCATCGTACAGTTATCCAATAATAAAGAGAGGTTTTTCAATCTCCCAATCATAGCTCTTATTACGGTTTCATAATCAATGAATACCCGCCACTTGTTTTCAGGCTACTCAATTAGAAAACATTCTGTCTATAAATCTCTTGCCCAAAATTTTGGTGGTGGATTTCACCTTCCCGATCAATCGGATTTGGGTAGTATCCCTGGGATTCAACTCCTAAACCCTTCGCTTAAGGCTATTTATGCTAGGAATCTCACGAGATATGCTTCGGGTTGAACCTCATCATCCACTCGTATATGCTCAGCGCCACATCATAATGCAAACTTGGGTCTAGAAACCTCCAGAGGGGGTGAGAAGATGACGAGCGAAAATAACAGTACAAGTACGATGAACTGAGAAGCTAACCAGCGGCAGTGCTAAGCAATACTCGTTGTTTCACAACACAAATCATAACCCTTAAGATAGTTATAATGCATAGAATCTATATATATCACAAAATCGTCATTTGTACGAGGGCACCTTGTGGCTCGATTAACGAACTTGCACTGCCTCCAACATCTAACTCTGAGAATTGGTACTCGCATCAATAAATGGCAGCATTCCCAGCACTACCAGGAAAAAAATACGATACAAAAATCGCTAACATGAAGCTCATCCAAGTGCATTCGTGTTGGAGTATTTCCGGCATATTGGATTTAAATCGCGAAAAGCTCACGATCGTGTAGATCAAAAGGCCCTAATCTTTGACCAGCTCGCGCGCGTGGAATGGCAGGAATGGGGCCGTAACTTACTGGCGATCGTCAGCATCTGCAAGTTCTTGTTTTACGATGCTGGATGCGTTTGCATAAGAAGCTCTCAACAACTTGTTTCTATCGACGGATTGTAAGACTAATGTGGGATTCTTGGCTGGGCTGCCGTACCTGCCTGTTGCACAAGGGTAAAAAGATGACTTGAGACATTGTCAATAGTACAGGAATACATCCAAATGATGTTGGACTGGACTCCTATGTGCGTCCAGACTTGAGCAATCCAAGAATTGGTAGTAAAAATAAAGTATAGAACATCATAATTGTGGGTTTGAACAGGAGAGTTTGGAGGATAATGGCGGCGCGTGAAGAGGCCGCTTACTAAGGTTGATCCAAAATGGAAAGTACCTCGACTACCTATGTATGTTCACACCTTCTCGAGACCTTGTCATCGCTAGACGTGGCCAACAATTGCAGCTGTTTCAATATTTCTTCGGTTCGCATGTCTCAGGGTCCAGGACAGAGTGGCCAGCAGAGACTTCACAAAATTTACGCGCCGGCTATGAATACCGTGTAAGATAATCATTTATTTAGTAGGAGTGGCGTGTGAAAGCTTTACCGCCATTCAAGCGACTTGGTATACCCGATCTCTGCGTAAGCGAAATACCAGGCCGGAATTGAGTATTTTAAACAAGTCTTTATAATCCATTTATTACTTTCAAATCTTATATAAAATATAATGCAAAAGAAGTTTTTGAATAATTGAAAGCTAAAATTTCGTTCTACTATCACAGAATTTATAGATTTTTATATAATTGGTTTAAAATCTCTAATAAATTCGTGAGATAATAGTACAGTACTCAATTCCGGCCTCTTATTTCGCTTACGTAGAGCCCCGATTTAATAACGTGTTTCCGAAACGTGACTTTTTTCTGATCTACATAATAAACTTTCTGCTAAATACAGAAATTGAATTTCAATCAGATCAAATTGATAAAGCACTTTTTTCTTCTTCGGAAATATGTTATTAAATCGGATGTACGACAAGTCTGTAGTCATCCAGTAAGTAATAGGGGACAAGCTTCCTCTGACGAGGCAAGTGCGGAACGAGCCTTTCCGACGTCAGCATTGATTAACCTCCGCTGATCCACGACATGAACGTCTGGCAGTGCTGTCACTTTGCTGTAAATGGCCAGCAGCAATGTGAGAACAAGTTTACATCAGTTCAATCCCCGCCTAACGTCAATTCGGTCCGAGCTCGATTTCCTAGTCAGGAACAGCCAAGCTATAGAGCTGTTGTGCCAGTCATTTCTTCTGCTTCCTGCTTTTCTCCCGTTATGCAAGTATTTCCATTTGTAGTTGTACTCGGAGCACTTCAACCTAATTGCGTGCGGGGTTTGGTGGGGACGCGGGGTTAAGCCGACAATTCGAGCCGAATCCAAGCACCTAGGTGATTGAGTAGACCAATACCTACCTACTCCGTATAACGGGCTATTTGTTGATCTTTTCCATAAGCAAGAACGATCTACCAGTGCTAGAATTTTGTACGATGGCTGCTAAACTGTTCTTAGGAGGACTTTGGAACAATCTCACAGTACATCACAAACTGTATTGAATGGTCGTATCAGATTTTCTGCAAGAGGTACTCCATGTGAACGAAGAAAACCGCACACCAACAAGATCCTTCTTTTCAAAATTATATATCAAATTATCGTGTTAATATTTTGAGCTCAAATTTGAATACAATAAGAGAGAATCTATTTGATTTGATACATATCTAATTTTTATCAAACTTGGTCTTTAATTAGTTGATGATATTAAACAGTATTGAAATTGAGTGTTGTTAATAGCTTTTTAATTTTTGGTTGTTCAATGTGCGGGTTTTTGTTTATGCGGAGAGGTACTTGTATCATCTACGACGTATGCAAATTTGCATGTCCATCTTCGGATACTCTTCGTATCTTTTAGTAATTATACGGACGTTGAGCTACCGGGTGCAACACTACCCCGCTAGGAATCTTGCTTTTATTCGGTTTGTGGAGTCATAGGTATACATATGGATTGTATCTAGATACATCGAGATGATACCCCAGTGGGAGAATTTTGAACTATAAAAGCTGGTGTTTCTTCAGAAGAATTCCTTCAAACAATTTTCTCCATCTCATGCAATTGAAGATGTCGACAAGAAGTATCTTCGGCGTTCTCGCTGCCTTACTAGCTTTCAGAGTAGATGCTGTCGATAATGGGCTAGCTAGAACCCCCCAAATGGGATGGGATAACTGGAATGCCCTAGGTTGTGACGTGTCTGAGAAGCTTCTCCTTCAAACAGCAGACTTAATTGTTGCCTATGGTCTCAAGGACCTAGGATACCATTATGTTATTCTCGACGATTGTTGGAGCAACGGGCGAAACGCTAGCGACAACAATACTCTTATCGCCAACGCAGATAAATTTCCCCAAGGAATGAAGCCTGTAGCAGATGCAATTCATGATCTTGGTTTGGGATTCGGAATGTACTCGGATGCTGGCGAAAAGACCTGTGGTGGGTACGCTGGAAGTCTAGGATATGAAACTGTCGACGCGAATTATTTTGCTTCGGTGGGAGCTGATTATTTGAAATATGACAATTGTTACAACGCTGGACAGGCAGGAACTCAATACTTGAGTTCACAGAGGTAAGGGTTACCACGAATTTGAACGTTCTGGAGACTATGTTAAAAGAAGGCTAATTATGTGCCGCAGGTATCGAGTGATGGCGAACGCGCTCAATGCTACTGGGCGACCTATTCTATACTCTCTTTGCAACTGGGGAGAAGACTCTCCATGGAATTGGGGACCAACTATGGCGAATAGTTGGAGAATGTCCGGCGATGTGTATGATTCATGGGACGGGGCGGACGCAAGATGTCCATGTGATGGCCCGGAAGCTTACAACTGCGCATTACCTGGCTATCATGTAAGCTATTCTCTCACCCAGACACTTCAAACAACTTACTGAAGCAAAAAAACATAGTGCTCAATCATCAATATCATGAATAAAGCTTCTGCCATCGTATCAAAAGCCCAACCAGGTGCATGGAATGATCTAGATATGTTAGAAGTTGGCAATGGAGGAATGACCGACTCAGAATATGTAGCCCACTTTAGCATCTGTAAGTCTCTCAATTCTATTCCCAAGTCATGAAATGTAAAAAAAATTAAAAAAATTCTAACAACAAAAAGGGGCAATCGCAAAAAGCCCCCTCATCCTCGGCAACGACCTCCGCAAAATCAAACCCGCTGATCTAGCAATCATCTCCAATCCAGCCGTTATTGCTGTGAATCAAGATCCACTAGGTAGTAGTGCCGCTCGTCGCTGGATGTACTGTACTGACGCTTGCGGCGTTTCCGCAATCCAAATGTGGTCCGGTCCTCTCCAATCCACCACGAATAGCTCGACCAGTGACTTTGTTCTCCTCCTCATCAACGGTGGTAGTAAAGCAATTACCATGAACGCCACATTGGCCGATATCTTCATTGATAACGGTATCGCAGGCACAGCCAAAGAAATCTCAATGGAATGGGAATTGCGTGATCTCTGGGCAAATCGCATGGATAATGCTACAGCTCAAGCAATCATCAACGCGAGGAATGCAACTGGAAATGCGACGATGGGTCATGATGCTTCGACCTTTGGGAATGGAAGGTATAATGCTACGGAAATGAGTTATAAGGATGGGTTGGCGGCGGGGAGAAGTGAGTTGTTGGGAAATTTGACGGGCACGGTTAAACCTAGTGGAACGGTCATTGCGGATGTAGAGGCGCATGGGGTGAAAATGTTCAGGATGAGACCAGTGCAAACCGGCTCGAGCAAAAGTGATGAATACTAGTTGAGGACTCTGAGCGTTGCGATGCAGATAAGGTGAAAACAATTTCCAGATTGTTGCAGTTGTTGAAAGTTATATAGAATCACGTATCAATGAAAAGCTTCTACGCATATCAAATATTTTGGAACTTGTAGGATCAAGTGTCTGTGAGAATCCAGTGTGATATCTAGCCATGTTTCTAATGTGTATCTTGACACCCATGGTCTGATTCCACCCAGTCTTCAGTAGTACCCCTTTCAGGATGTCGGGACAAATATAAGACATGAAGGCCCTTTTACAAAGCACCGCCCACAACCCCCACAATCCACATCGCAATCCTAACATGCAACCCCACCCTCCTCTCACTACTCTGAAACTCCTTCATTCCCATCTCGCTTGCCCACTCTCCCAACCCATCTCTTTCGTGTCTCAATCTCTCCTGCAACTCCGGATCTCGGGTTACGATCATGACGCCTGTTTCGAGATCTAATGTATAGGATCGTTTGGTGTAGTTACTACTACCCAGTACAGTGATTGCTGGTTTGGGAGCTTCGGTGTGGGATGATGCGAATGGATGGGTTGGGAATGATACCCAAAGTCCTTTAGCATGGTACGTCCAACCATTAGGCTCATTTACTGTTCCCCTTTTCCATTCTCGTAAAGTGATGGATGGAGAGGGTCCTTGAATTTTCTGAGCTGCGACGAGGAATTTGCGGAGGAGAAGGGTGTAGGCTGCGGGGAGCATACCGGAGACTCCAGGAGAGTTGTAGAAGCCATTGGCGTGAGGGGAAGCGGTCAGGACGGTGTTGTTTTTGGATGTCGTGTGGAGGAGCAGAGAGGTCAGAGTAGGCGAAGGGTTGAAGTAGCCGGCTGTGAAAGTCCAGGATGAAGGGGTTGCGGGAGAATCGAGGAAGGTAAGGAGACGGGTGAGCAGGGGAAGCTCAGTGGATGTATCGGAGGTCGAGGGGAATAATGGTGTGAATTGGGAGATGGGGTAGATCGTTGTATTAGCTTGAGGATTGCTGGATATTGATTTCGATGTTGCTGAAGCTTGGACCAAGGGTGTGAGAATGGATGATGCGTGAGAGATGTATTTTTGGGGGTCTGTCAGAGGAGAAGGACAGGAGTTTGAGGAGGGCCATTCAAGTGTGTATCCAGCAGGCAATTGAGGGCCTGGCGATACCAGGAAGCTTAAACTCGATACTGCATTCTGGATGTTGTAGAAATACTGAGTGACTTCTTTAGAGGAAAATACATGATATCTATCTTGTCGATTTGTGAAATAGTCATTAGAGAGATTTGCTCTTTTCAAGTCCTATTAGCTTTTGAATCTACTCGAAACTGGGCTCGATAACATACCCAGATATGATAATCTCATCATCCACTCCATATAGTTTCATGTGTTGCAAACCCCATCCCTCATTGATTCGTTTGGGAATATACTTTTTCCTCAATCCATTCAAATTTGGGGTATGGTACATACGAATCTCAACTCTATCTGCACCAAACTCCGACACCAGCGGGGCAAGAAGTGAAGCACATGACGCATTGGGAGACTCTCTCGTACCTCTCAAGGCATCAGTAAGAATGCTAAGCTTCAGACCTGGTTTTGCACGCAGAGCTTGCTGAAGTGTGGATATCTGCACGTAGTTATTATTCATGTATACTATTAAAAATTGGGAGAATATATGTATGTACTAATTCATGTTCTGTTTTTCCTATATACAAAGTCGATAAGAAAATCCGTGTCTCTGCTGCCAGGATTTTGCTCTATATCCATCCATCAGCATTCGTCCTATCCGCCAATGTCCAATCTCTGTATATGCCAACCTTCAAAGTCTCGTAGAATTCTGATGGCGTCCGTAATATTTGTATCTGCGAGCCATGCACCTCAAACTTTGGAGCTATTTTATCACACTCATCTGTAAAAGCGCCTAGTATGGAAGCTGGAGAGGGTGTTGTGGGCGTGGTAGTAGCACAGCTTGTAGATGTAGAATGTGTGCGCTGTTTCATTCGTTGTAATGGTGGTTGAAAGGAGGGAACCCTTCGAATGCGAGAACAGCGTGTAATAGTCCTAACTATCATCTCTTTCTTTATATCTCGAAATTCCTCTATAAATTCTCGATTTGTGATGTTGTAGATTTGAAATTTCGAGAAGCCGATAGGACAATGATAGTGTTTTGATATCGCTAGCGCAAAAGCGGCGTGCCGAATGTGTGACGACTTCACGAACGTCAACTCGCATTGATTCTTATCAATTTAGCAAACCCATTGCAACTTCAACAGGATGTCTACAATTATGCGGACGTTGCGCAACCTGCGCAGAGTAGGTCTTAAGGTATGAAGAGCCCTTGAGATGCGCCTGCCAGACTGCTGATCAAAATATAGGATGCTGCTCATCAAATGCACGTAAGTAGACCTTATAACGAGCCCACCACAAGGTGAACCTGGTTGCTGATGGATGAATTTTGATATACAGTATCAAGGTACTTAATGCTCGAAACGATAGCGGAGAGACTGAAGCTCATGGGAAACAGGTGATACCAAGGCCGGAACCTTGATCGGAAAGGATCGATATGGCAACAAGTTTTTTGAGAACCAGGAGGACGAATTACCACGTACGAACCTGCCATGATATGCCAGACACAAATTCAAAATATGCTCACACAAATATACAGTACGCACAAGATGGGTAGACTACAAGGACGACGAATTGAGCCCGTAAGAACATCGCTGGCGCCTCCCGCAGAATTACATGTTCTAACATACTCTCCGTAGATGTCAAATCGAGCCCGGATGGCACGCATGGATCTCATACATGGTAGATAAGCCACCAACCGAAGATCCTCTTTTACAGACAAAAGTACGCCCTTGGGAGTTGCCAGACCATAGACCAACTTACACCATGAGCCGTGGTGCTTTCAAGACTTATTCTACGTGAGTGCTTATCAACGAATTGTCGATCAAGTATGTGGGTTTAAGCTGATCTATCATCTCAGTGTCAAACCAAAGATTACTGCCTGGAATCCCGAGACTGTTGAAAGAGCGTAAGATGGCAACATGGTCTGTTTTGTACATATGCGAATGAGAGAATGAAATTAGCATTGCACATGCCCCTTCTCAAATTGCTTGCAGGCATTTTAATGAGAATCGAGGTGGAAATTTTAGCCAGCCTGATTTTGGCAGGATGTTCACCTCGGGGTTTGATCGGATCGGCACGAGAAGACATGTATAATTCTTTTACTTATGCACAAAGGTAAGGTTCGAATTGAGTCCTACGGCGGCTTTCGTTATCCACGCTTGGGTACTTCTTCATCTTGCTATGCTTTCCTCGGGGTACGCTTTCACTGTTACGCACCCTACTTCACTTTCCTCCTATGTACAACCAAAACAAATTCCCTTGAAAAGCTTAGAGATTTTGAATTCTCCTATTGTTGACTGTGTGGTTTACATCATTTATGTCCTGTAGTCTCCATTGATTGTGACGTATTCGTGACTATACGAGTTAGTCTTTATCTTGTCAGTTTGGGTGCTGGGTTCCTACCTGAAATCACAAGTCCAGTATACTGCCTCCTCCTTTCCACCACCAAGTTTTATCAAGATTTCTAGATCTTCATGTTCCAAGATTTCAGCAGCACGAGCCTCGTCCACTGATTCTGGCTCCCCGTTTACCAGAAGCTTAAGTTCTGGTGAGCCATCTGAGGGAATGAATGAGACACTAGTCTTCTCAGGGACGATTTCTGGAACTTCATTTATGGGCTCGCCTGGTTCCGAAATTTGGGAATAGCCAGTAGCACATAGAATACGGCCCCAGTTTGCATCTTTGCCATATAATGCAGTCTTCACTAATGGAGATCTTGCGATTGTGCTAGCAATTTTGCGTGCTCCGATTTCTGATGGAGCCTCTGTCACACGAATAGTGACAAACTTAGTTGCACCTTCACCGTCGCGGACGACAAGCTTGGCAAGATCAATAGCGAACTCGGTCAAAACTTTCTGGAATGCAGCATGATCTTCGGAAGATTCAGAGGTGATCTCTTTCCCTCCAGCTGCTCCGTTTGCCAAGACTGCAACCGTGTCATTCGTAGAAGTATCACCATCAATAGAGATACTGTTGAATGACTTGTTGACCGCGTTTGTAAGTAAAGATGGCAGTAATGCAGGTGCAATGGGTGCATCCGTTGCAATCATTCCTAAAAGAGTAGCCATATTCGGGTGAATCATTCCAGCACCTTTTGTCATACCAGCCATTCTGTATTCCACTTCTGGGGAAGAGGGCAAGGAGAATGTTCGGGATAAGAGTTTTGGAAATGTATCGGTGGTACAAATCGCGGTTGCAGTCGCCAACCAATGATCGTGAGAGCTTCCTAGCCCATCAAATGCGGTAGGTATCTTGAGCAATATTTTCTGGATCGGCAGTCTAAAATGAAAGATTTAGTCAAGGCTTAATCCATGTTAAGATTCAAAAAGAGGTAAAAGCAGGTCTCCAAACCTTTGGCCAATTACACCAGTGCTCATCACTATTGAACTCCCACCTTTACCATCACTTGGAGCATCAAAGCATCTATCAGCTTCAGCCCCCATCTTCTCAGCATCTTCCATGCCACCCTTTCCGGTCACAGCATTTGCACATCCTGAATTGATAATGACTGAACGGATTCCAGCATTATTCCTTCTTTGTAGCATCTTCCTGCTAACAGTGACTGGAGCCGCTTGGAACTTGTTCTTCGTGAACACAGCTGCAGCCGCACATGGTGTTTCTGAGGCAAGAAAAGCAAGATCTGGTGTAGATTTGTTGGTTGGTTTAACTCCTACATGAGTTCCAGAAACTAAAAATCCTTTTGGGTATGTGCCACTTGTGGGAATGTATTTCAGCTTTGCTGCCGGTATCGTACTCTCGGGGGGTGCAGAGTAGTATCGGATGCTACTAATAGCGGGGTGATAGGAAGCTGTCGGTCTGATCAATCGAGCTACTGGGAGCTTCATACATGCGTTGAGAGCCATTGCCTGGGATAAATGATCTACAACCTATCTTGCGACGGCGACAATAACTCAATTGATTCAAAGGAAATCAATTGGCCTACCTAACACTCTACTTTCAATACCAGAAGGACTCTCAACAGATAAGGAATTGACTCACCAGAACTTTTGAGCCTTGTGCGATACAAAGATCGGATCACGGAGCTTATGCCGCAAAGAGATTAGCCCCACTCTGTGACGACATGTTGTTAGACACATTTGATAGGCCGATCGTTCAGCCTTGTCTGCCTCGCCTCATGCGGTTATCATTCATGTACCTAGTATATATTCGGCGGCAGGAAGAAAAGTGTGCCTTGGACGATTTATAAATTTCCTAACATAAATAAATTTGACAAAACTCATAATGTCTGTCTAGGCGGAGCTGTGGCCTCGGCCGCACGCCTTTGTTGCTTTTTGAATCCTAACAACGAATTCATGATCAGATATTGAGATTTATAAATCAGTACCATATCGTCAACCGCCATAGCCCAATCTCCATCATGCCTCCAGCAAATAATCCATGGGGAAAGAAAGCACAGCAGAAAACTTCCTTGAATACGTTCCCTTCATTGAAAAATAAAGATGTCGTAAATGACTCACCAAAATCTCCATATCAAGAGACCCAGGATGACGAGCTTATTGCTCTTGCCTCAATATACGGTGATGATTTTCGTCGTATTGAAACACATCAATCAGCATGGAAGGTGTGTAAATTTCGTTCACAGGTGATACATGACGCACATCTAATTTTGTACAGAAATCGGAACCATCATTCGAGATATCCATCAAAACTTCTGATGATGATTTCTCGGTGACGTTAGGAGTCACCTTGACCCTCACTTATCCCAAGTCGGCGCCATTGTTGACCCTAAAGAACACTGATGGTCTTCGGGATTCTACAAAATTTAAGCTCCAGAAAATCATCGAGACGTTGCCCAAAGAATTGATCAAGGAGGAACAAGCCATGATTATGGAAATTGTTACTGCTTGCCAGGAAGTTTTGGAGCAAGCTGCTGAAGCGAAAGCTGCAGGACGGGAATTGCCCACTTTACAGGAAGAGCGTGCAGCCCATGAAGCGGCTGCTGCTCAGATGCTTGAAGATCAACGTTTGGAGGAAGAGAGGAAAAAAATGTTAGTATATCTCGTTTTCTTTCTTCTCCTTTTGAGATTAGCTGATTGCGCTCGGTATCACACACTCTCATTACCTCTCAAAGTGCTAAATGTATGATAGGTTGGAGTCTCAGGAAGAAGAGAGAATGCTTGGCTCCCTGGTGCAAGATGAGTTAAAAAGACAACGAGCCAAAGCGAGAGAGACGAAGCGGAAAAATCAACCACCTCCTTCAATTACTGTCTCAAACTCTGGGATCGGAAAGATGACTCATGATCACGAGGTACTAGATCGCCAAGTCTCGGTCCTGGATGCTGAGGGTAATCCTATATACTTTCAGGCGGTGACTAGTAAATCATTCATTCGTCAAGGTCCTGTATCTCGTTGCTATACCGTAAGGCCTGCAGTTAGCTCTCAGGCCCCTTTATTGGTATTTAAGCAGGCATTGCTTGACACGAACCTGGGTGATCGTAGTGTCAAGGGACAACTGCAGGCGATGGAGACTGAATTGGAAAAGCTCAGAAGCATTAGACACGACAATATCCTTAATCTTCTGGATTTCAAGGTAGAAAAAGAAGAGTGAGTATTCCTTTTTTTTTGTTAGTTTGACCTCATCGATTTGATTTTGTTGAGCTCCTATGTAGCTGAAGTTAATTCATTTTGGGACGCGCAGAAATGATTCTTCCTGGACTGTCAGTACCTTGAGCGAATATGCTGAGAAAGGGTCCTTGGAAGAATTCCTGGATATCGTTGAGAACATGAATGTCAACAAAGTTCGTTCATGGACTATAGAGCTACTGGATGCTTTAAGATTCCTCCACGAAGAAAACGGAATAATTCACGAGGTAAGCAAATCACTTGAATTTCTGTATTCTCCATCTGACTACTAAAACTCTTCGTTCTAGGATATACATAGTGGAAATGTACTTCTTTTCCGTGAATCAGATGGAGTCGTCAGGCCAAAGCTTGCTGATGCTGGATATCAACGAAAGCTACATGCTCTGAGTGGTAAAATCACAAAAAGAAAGATGGATAGCTCTGCCATGGCAAAATCTGCGTACTGGTTTGCGCCAGAGATTGCTAATTTGGGAGATGGCCTACGAACTGCGAAAACAGATATATGGGAGCTTGGTATTGTTTTTCTTCAGATGGCTTTTGGATTGAATGTTACTCGAAAGTACTCATCTCCAAAGGCTATGCTAGACTCGTTGGACTTATCTGACGCTTTGCACGATTTTATGCTCAAGCTATTCAATCCGGATCCGAAGAAACGCCCCCGAGCTTTCGCGCTCAGTAAGTGTTCCTCTTGTTGGCTTTATATTTTCGTAGAAATTCCCTATCTTCTGTACACAAGCCTAATTAGAATTGAATAGGTTCTTGTAAATTTCTTGTTACCGATGCTACCATAATGGAAGAAGACACGTCTGCTATATTGTCGAGGATTGGTTCAACATCATCTTTAGCACCCATCACACCACGTAGACCTCGGCATGATTCTATGAGTCTTACTGGACCTTTTTCAAGATATGCTCACGATTTTGTTGAAGAGGGTCGCTTAGGCAAAGGAGGGTTTGGAGAGGTCGTGAAAGCAAGGCAGAAACTAGATGGACAGATATATGCCATCAAAAAGATTACTCAAAAGTCCTCTGCTCAGCTAGATGATGTACTAAAAGAAGCTCGCCTACTCTCTCAACTCAATCATCCTTCTGTTGTTCGTGAGTACTTGATTCTCTTATTTTCTACTACAAAACAAAATACCTGAGCCAAAGTTGGAAGTCAATTCAATATTAATCTCGATCTCTCAATTTAACAGTGAGTGGGCTTTGAGGGAGAGGTTTCAATCATCGCTTTCAATTGGGCTGGTGCGATTCTCTGTTTCGATTCAAACACGCTCACATTCCTTTAGGTTACTTTAGTACATGGACGGAAGAAATTCCAGACCTCTCTGAAACGGATGGTGAAAATACAACAACGGATGCTGCTACAGAAGAATCTATCAGCAATATTTCCCCTGGAGGATCAGAACCTCATGTTGAATTCGCGACGAGTACAGGTGGTCTTGACTTCATGTCAACCAGTGGATACCAAATTGAATTCGGTTATGATGAGGCAACGGACAGCGACGATGAATCGGATGATGAATCGGATGACGAGTATTCCGCGGAACCTAATTGGAATGCTCGACATCGAGGGAATGGGCGACTTGCTTTGGCACATAGGGACAGTAGATCTAGCCCGAGACCCCCACGCCCATTCAAAACGATCCTATACATATCTATGGAATATTGTGAGAAGCGAACGCTTCGCGATCTTATTCGACGAGGACTATATAAAGATAACGAGGAAATATGGCGCGTTTTTCGTCAAATTCTTGAAGGTCTTGCCCATATTCATAGCTTGAATTTTGTTCATCGCGATCTCAAACCAGAGAATGTTTTCATTGATGGTGCGTCGAACGTCAAAATAGGCGACCTTGGTCTGGCTACAAGGGGCCAATACTCGGCAACCGACAAAGTGTCACCGCCCGGGATGCAAAATAGTGGGGATTTAACACGAAGTATTGGTACTTTCTCCTATATTGCACCCGAAATTCGATCAACAGTTTCTGGAGGACCGTACACTGGCAAGGTCGATATGTATTCTCTTGGTGTGATTTTCTTCGAGATGTGCTATACTCCGCTTGTCGGGATGGAGAGAGTAAGTACATTGTTCATTTATTTTACACGATTGACACGCATGATATGACTTTATAGCTTTTAATTCTGGGGTCAAGTAGAAACAGACAATTGGTATGCCATGCAATTTCCCAAGTTCATGCTAATCCCCTGCTTAGGCTCAAGTCATTGATGGCTTAAGAAAGAAGGATCCAGTTTTTCCACCAAATTTTGACAAGATCGGAAAAGCTGTCCAGGCAGATATCATCTTGTCCCTCCTTAACCATAACCCAAAAGAACGACCCTCAAGTTCTGAACTTCTCCAAAGCAGGAAATTACCAGTTCAGATGGAAAGCGAAACAATCCGCCAAACTTTAGCTGGTTTGTCTGATTCAAAATCACCATATCATCAAAAGATGATGAGTGCTCTCTTCTCTAGACCAACAAAACAAGCAAAGGATTATGCTTGGGACATGGGAGTTCCGACTCCCAGTGGTAACGACTTATTGCTGCAAGGGCTCGTGAAGCAAAAGTTGATTTCCATTTTCCGTAATCATGGAGCGGTAGAAACTCCTCGCAGTATCCTGTTCCCATCTTCGGATCATTATGGAGCCAATGCTGTTCAGTTATTAGACAAAAGTGGTACTCTGTTACAGCTACCTTATGATCTCACTGTTCCGAACGCTCGTGCAATTGCAAAACACCAGCCTCCAGTGGAAAGATCCTTCGCCTTCGGTACCGTTTTTCGCGATAAGCATGACGGCGCATCTCCGCAAACATTCAGCGAAGTGGACTTTGATGTTGTCACTTCCGACAGCTTAGATCTAGCACTAAAGGAGGCTGAGGTTATCAAAGTTCTAGATGAGATCGTTGCTAGCTTTCCATCCTTACCTTCGTCGCAAATGTGCTTTCACGTAAATCATGCGGATTTACTTGGTCTAATCTTTGACTTCTGTCGCATCGAACCTAGTATACGACAAGCTGCTGCTGATACACTAAGCAAGCTTAATGTACAGCAATGGACATGGCAGAAGATAAGAGCGGAGCTTAGATCGCCATTAGTTGGGGTATGTATTAGCTTAGATTGAAAAAAATTCTGTTGGATACTCATATTCTCTCTCATCACATTCGAGGGTTTCTTAAGAATTATTACTGAGCTTCTTCCCCAAAGAGAATCGCTTGCTAACCCATATTTCAGGTTTCCGCCACCAGCGTTGAGGATCTTCAACGGTTTGATTTTAGAGATACCCCTACTAAAGCCTTTCAGAAACTAAAGGTAATATTTGAAGGTACCGACATTTTTGAAAAGGCTTCTTCTTCTATCGCACATCTACGTGATGTAATTGCGTATGCATTTTGATTCTTCTGATTTCTCTACCAATCATTGCTAATGTGCGGGTATAGATATACAAAACGATTTGAGGTCCAGAGAAAGATATACGTCAATCCTCTAGGAAGTCTAAAAGAAAAGTTCTACAAAGGCGGAATACTTTTCTCTTGTTTGTATGACAGAAAAGTTCGAGATGTTTTCGCAGCAGGAGGTCGATATGATTCTTTAATCCGAGAAAATCGACATCACAAGAACATCAACGAGGAACGCCATGCTGTTGGTTTTAATCTAGCATGGGAGAAGATGGCACGGCTCCCCAAGGCAAGCTCAAAGGGGTTCTTGAAGAAGGCCGATGAGGACGTGCAAGGCATTTGGAGCACAAAGAGAGTAAGTATTGTGATCTTGGTTATTTTCGAGTTGAAATAACGCCACGCATCCATAATCGAATGAACCACAGCTGATTAGTCAATTAGTGCGATGTACTTGTCGCAAGTCATGATGCAGCAATACTAAGATCAACTGGAGTTGAATTAGTATCAAACTTGTGGTCGCATGACATAAGTGCCGAGCTAGCACGAGATTCAAGATCCCCTGAAGATCTCCTTTCCAAATACCGAGATGACAGTTATTCTTGGATAATTATCATCAAGCAAGATTCCGTTGTACGATGTAAGACTACAGGCAGGAAGGACGTTCCGGATGCCGATATACCTTCTACGCAATTAGTTTCTTGGCTTCGTGGTGAAATGCGTGAAAGGGATCAGAAAGAAGGCACTTATAACCGGGCGAAGTAAGGATTTTTGAACCTCCTTTAACGTAAGGATATTGATACATCTCTCAGGTTATCTCGTCAACATAGTCAGCCAGATACAGGACCAAGTGATCATGAACAGGACGTACGAGTTTTGTTCGCCGGTACGAAGAGCAAAAAGTCGAATAGGAGAAATATTGTAGAACAAGCTCAAGGAAGAGCTGCGACTCGTGAGTTACATTCTTCGAGTCTTTGGTTACATCTACCCCTTTTGAATTTCCATACTAACATCTCCATCTAGTGGTTCATTCATTTTTAGACGGCCCTATCGCCGCTGTCGAAACAACAGATCACGTAAGCCATCTAATACACATCTATCCACAATCAAAATACTTCTACACCGTCTTCCTCACTGCTTCGTCGCATCTCATGGCTTATCCGAAAAGCTCTTTACACCTCCTTTCCTACCACTTCATCCTGTGATTCACATCTCATCCCAGCACATGAACTAACATTCAATTTCCTAGGTGATGGACTTACTTCGTGAAACCAAGCTTTCTGATCCGGAATCTTGGCGCAAACTTACCCATTCAGTCCCCACTGCCGAACGTCGTTATATAGGTGAAATCCATGATCTAATGAGTGGTTTGGCATTCCAGAATAAAGATATCACAAGGAATGCTTTTGTTTATAATTTTAGAACGGGGATGTGTATTTACTATGACTTGGGAGCGTGATTTGAAGATGATTGGGGAAACGCACTCTAGAGGGGTTTAGGGGAGGGAGAAGGGCGTTGGGAAATGAATTGTATGTATGTAGATATCCGGGTAGAAAATCAAGTAAATTGCGAATCTTTACTTCACAACTAGGGAAGGTTGTGTGCTAGTACTCAGTCTCATCCAATTGAAAAAATTGAAGGGATAATTCATTTGCTCTGGGACAACTTTTTTATGATACATATTTTCCGAAATCCTATGATTAACTTACCGTTCTGATACTTCAGGAAAAACTAATATGAATACAAGTACATTTACTCATTCCAGAATCATTTGCTCCTTCCTTCCTCCCAAGCGAAGGTACTTGATAAATTCCATCCAATATTACATTGACATTATCTAGCGATCATATACATAATAACTACGAACGAAATGAAAAACTTGCCTATTTTCTCTATTTCAGTCTCTTTACAGAAGATAAGATTCACACGCTCTATCAATTGCATTCATTGAGCTAATCGGGCTGGCTTTTACTTGATTTTTAGATAATGCACATGGCTTCTCTATCGTTCACACCCGGCTTCCTTTTGTCTCCTCCATGTACCTCTCTACCTATCTATCTATCTGGCATTTGAATCTTCCACGCCCATTTCTTTACTACGGCTCTTTACCATGACTCTTCTTTTTACTAACCAATCCCACCACGCAGTTCCGCCTTCCTAGAAAATCCTCTCCTAATTTATCCCCCCCATTTCCAGCTAAAAAAAGAGAGTAGTATTTGACAAACTCCGTCATTCTGAACATCAAACGTCAAGCATAGCCAGCCCGGCTAGCTCAATCGGTAGAGCGTGTGACTCTTATCATTGAATAGATGTACAAAGTCAATCACAAGGTTGCGGGTTCGACCCCCGCGTTGGGCTCAATTACCTCCTTCAGCTTGTATTTTTGGAGTTTTTTTTTTGATTTTATGTATAGTTTTTGGGTTAGGGAGGAAGGGTATGTATATCGTTTTGGGGGGTGGGAATCGGGAACGAAACTGGGAAGAATGAGTAGGAGGAATTGGGTGGGGTAAAATGATTTTGATTTTTTGATTTGGTGGGGTGGGGTGCTGAACGCTGTTTTGGTTTTGTCGTAAAGAGATATACGAGTACGAAGTAGTTCTATATGTTTTATGGGGAGCACACGGCTCCGCTTAGTTATATCCTGGCATACCAAAATCGATATCGAATCTGTTCCAAAATGAACTAAAACAAAATCAATAATATATTATTTCACGATTTAATCGATTATGAAGTATTGATTTAGCTTCTCAGGACCTCTAATTTTAGGTTCTAAAATTTCATCCCATTGAGTTGGTTTTCAATACAGATTTATATTCCATTGTATTTTGTTTTAAAAGTATACGACTAAGCGGGGGGAAACGAGGTAAGTGAATCAAAGGGGAGAGAGGTAGTTGAGATTGTATATCCGAAGACTCATCTCATTATACTCAAAAGGTATTGATTGTCATTCATTTGATGGGATATTTGATAAATAGTCTCTCGCTTCTGTGTGTCCACGTCGATATTGATATATTATATATATATACTCTTCCAAATACATATGTTCTCTCCAACTAATCCAAAGTCTCAATCGACAATATATAATATATATAATTGAAAATACTCTATCTAAATTAAACTACTACTCTTCATTATTCTTATTCCTCTTCTCACTATCCATTCACATTATACTATTCCCCAACCCAAACTTAAGAACCTCAATACAAGAATACTATATACATATATATATATCTCATAACTCGCAAATACATACATTAACACCAGCAAGAATCTCGATTCTTCTAGCACAATATATTGTGATTAATCTTAAGATCCTGGTATAGTTTCTAGTAGATAGAGGAGTCGTCTATTTATTATCTAGGAGCTATATATATTGGAGAAAATAGGATCGGATAGGATACTTTATATTGATATCGATATCTGTGTCTATTATATTTGGGTATAAAGATATAGTGATTGCGATGTATGTCTATTTTAGAAGTGTCGGAATATTTGAGATTTATAGTTCTTATATATATATATATACCTGAATTCAGATCACTATTTTATACTATACTATAGAGAATATATATATAGATTCTTGTTATGAGGTTCAATTTTAATTATATGAGAGAGAGAGGGAGAGATGTTCTTGATATGTTTTATTCTGAGGTATATATATATATACTATATGTTATACTTATCGAGCGAGATGGATAAATGGATGTATAAATAGATAGACAAATAGAACCTGAAACTATCAATTTTCATCTTGATCGTGAGATAAGTATCTATATTCATATCTTTATCTACTTATTACACCATGTATATTGCGATTCTGGATATATCATCCCATCCCATCACCTCACCTCACCCTATCCCACAACCCCAACCCCCAACCACCTCACCCATCCCCCAACCAACTCCACCAAAAAACCAAGTTCTCCCTACCCCACCCCAAACTCAACTACCGAGCTCTATTTTTCTGTTCCTTAAATACAGTAGTATTCCGATTCCGATTTCGATTCAAATTCAAATTCCTCATTTAAGAAACCATAACCAGGGATGAACTTCTTTCTCTTTATTTTCTATTCGCATGTCATATGGGCAGATGCATCTTTGAGGTTTTTTCGTGATGTGTTTGGTATTCATGTATAATTCATTTGTTTTCGAAAGGTAGGTAGATAGATAGGTATATGTGTGTATGTGTGTGTTTGAATTTCTGTTTTGTATTCTTATTGTCTCTGTCTCTGTCTCTGTCTGTCTCTCTTCTTATATTTATCTGATATATATATATATGTATATATATCCATTCCCCTATTCTAGAATATATGGATATGGATATGGATATGGATATGAATATGAATATATAAATCTAATCCATAAAATTCTCTCTATAATCCATCTCATCACATCTCATCACATCACATCTCATATACACTTCGAATTCTCCGATCCATCCCAAATTCCCTTCCCATTCAAAACCATCCAAGTCGTAAAGAAAAAGTCAGACTCCGATGCTATGCAAGCAATCAACCCATGCAACCGAACCCATCCATATTTCCAGAGAAGAAAAATATTCTCCTTTCATCAAAAGAAGAATGTCCGCGTGAATATATGAAAAATATATAGAGAAAAAAGAAAGTAAAGGAAAACGCTTTTTAATGCAACTCTGTGTGTATAAATCTCTAGAATGCAATCCCATTTCATGCAATGCAATGCAATTCGCTGCAAAAAAAAAAACTGAAAAAAGATATCCAAAGAGACTTTTTCACTTCATATCCTCAACACATCCCATTATGCCAAAAGGAAAAGAAAATCTACATAGCATAAAACAATCCCGCGCCCAATGCCGCCATACCGTATGCCAATGGCGGCGGCGTCTGCATGGCGCCTGCATTTTTCGACTTCGACCCGGAACTCAAAGTAACCGATCCACTCAATTCGCCACCCGAAGTTCCCGAACTAGCAGTGACGGGGTTGACAACCGATATTGTGTCTGGAACGGCCGTGGTGCCGTTGGTGATTTCCACCACGCTCGTACTCGTGGCGTTGAAATTGGTTTGGGCGAGAGAAATTTCATTGTTCGCGAGATCGTAGACGATGTATGCGGAGCGGATAAATGTATCTCCAAGAACAGCGGTGCTGTGGCCTGCGGGAGCGATGCCGAAGAGACAGGCGGCGGTGCCGTCGGTGAATTGTAATTGTTGACCCGTGGTGCTGGTGACTGGGATGACGAGTTCGTCCATGGTGACTTGAATGGTAGGGGATGTGAAGGTGAAGTTAAGCGCGCTGCTATTGGAAGCGAGGGAGCAGGGGACGTAGGCGGCGCCTTCGCTGGCATCGTATTGAGCGTCGACTTGTTCGTAGATGGCTTCGGCCATGGCGTCGGGGAGGTAGGTGAGGGAACTGCCGGAATCGAGAAGCATGGCGAGAGCTTGGTCTTTGGCGATCACGGTATTGCCTAGCATGACTTCGGTTAAGGTGATGAGAAACTCGGCATAATATCCGGATTCTTTTTCCACAGGGAGGGTTTGCAGTTGCCCGTGATATTGAGCAGTATCGACACCACCGAATAAAATACTTCCAGTGCTGGCATCCAAATCGTTAAGCCATAGGGAGAAAGCGTTTGAATTGATCAAACCATCAGCAACCATTTGTGCTGGTAAGTTATTATATGCCTTCTTTCCAGCTCTTCCCACCTGAACCTCATTAATCTCATAACCGATTCCTAGAATACCTTGAGACGAAGAACTGGTATATCCAATACCAAACTGTAATTGGTTTAATGACGTTGATCCAAGCGTAAATGTATCGGTGACATAATCTCCAGAGGCTCCAGATCCATCCACATAAGAAATGTTGAAATCGCTAGCCACATATGCATATGTAGACGATGAGTTGGCCGTATATGTTCCAGCCGCCTGACACGGTTTTGATTTTCTACTACATAAAGTAGAGCTAGCAGTATTGACCCATAAATCACTGCTTCCCGTATCGATATGCAGCCGGAGACTTTGTGCTGGTGTACCTAATGTTCCATTGGCGAAATATAAAGTTTCCTGCATATAGTTTAGTATTAAAGCTTCACCCAAAGTCTACATGACTTTCACCAACCTCGTTATCTAAAGTGCCAGTAACAGTATTCGACCTCCTTTTTAGTTTCCTTAATTTATCTCTTGCTAAAGGATTATCGACTTGTTTTCGTACCACATCCAATCCAACTACTCGTGCTGGTCCATCGGTCCGTTTCTGTAATTGAATGGCATCCGTACATGTTGATAATATTCCCACAGCGGTGGCAATGAATGTTGTCGTCCTCATGATTGAAGATTAATATGTTGATTGTAATAAAATGACCTCCTAGGAAATTCTATATGGGATATGAAATTGGTATATATTGTTCGGGATGGCCCAGATGACGCGGACAGTAGACGCTAAATTAATTAGCTTCGACGACCCCGAAGACGTAGAAAAATTGTTTTTTTTTAAATGTCTGAGAATGGGATAAGATAATCCAATATACAGAGAAATCCAAAATATATTCAAATGTATTAAAGAAAATGGGTGGTGGGTGGTGAGGTTGAAGTGAAAAGTGTATGTGTGTATGTAAGACAAGACTTACTTTTAGAAAAGCCAATTCGAAACGAATGTGATGGTTTGTATACTGTAAGATTTTCAGATCTCGGACTATGAGTAGTACGTGCAAAGGTTCATTCATTCATGTACAACAACCCACAAAGAGCCTGCGACAGATGATGAAACTCTGAATTGTGGCTGAAGGTAAGAGTTTAGACTCCTCCGTACAGCAAAGAGAATAATAGATTTTCAAGCAATTTTGTGGAGTTTTGGTTCTTGGGATTTCTAAGATGTTCAAGTAATAAGGAATTACAGTCAGTACCTTTCTGTAGACTTTTTTAGGAAAGGAAGCACAGCACTTTCAATGGAATGCCGAGAAAGGGTGAGAATATATTTATAATTTATGTCAATATATTATATAAAAATGGATGTGAAAGGAAGAGAATGGAAAGTAATACAATGCAATGCAATATATAAGATTGACAATATTTAGTCCCATATGGGTTTTGGTATCAAGGATTGGAAACACCAAAGGAATGAAGTTCACCAGTAAATGCTAATTAATACCTACCGACTCAAAAGCTTTGAAGCTTTAATTCAAGCTTTGATTGAAGCTTTAAACCTTTAAACCTTCGATCCTCTTTTCTATAATTATCTTGCTTGGCACGTTTGTTGGTTGGCGGCGTGGCGGTCACTAATACTCTCTACACACATACACACACTATCGTGACCATGTAACCTTAACTCTATAGGATCGTTCACGCTTCAAGGTCAAGGATCCGCAATATGACGCGGCCTACCATGTCGACAACCATGGATAATGGATACTAACTATACTACGAAAGCCCAGGGCGGGTACGTTACTTCAAAGACTATGTATGGACTCGAGATGGAGTACCCTTACCTTACCTTACCTTATTGTACTAGAAATCTGAATATCAAGGGCCCTTGATTGGAAATCAACAGGAAAAAGAAAGAAAAATTAAAAACAAGTCTACGAACCATCGTATGGTGTACGGTGTACGGTGTACATCAAACAAATTAGCTCGAGGTATGTATGAATGTGACAATAACAAGGATATAATAATGATATATAAGGGGGAAGGTAGGAAGGGCGGATTTTGAACATTTGATCTATACATCGTACGGTAGGACTATAAGAAAGTGGTAAGAATCCAACAAGACATCATTCAATAACCAATAATATCAAAAAGGAGTTGTCTTCCCTTCACTTGAAATCCTGCGCCCTAGACTTTTCTTCCCAAATAGATTTCAGATCCCTTCAAGAGGAAGAGGCGAGGTACAGAGTATTGACACTATGAAAATGCAACCAATAATAAAAGACTCTCATATTCAAACGGTTCTGATCTACCGTACTTGAAATCTTGATATTGCGACTCTGGCTGTCCTGTACTGTTATTCGTTACTTACACAAAATCCAACATACTTCCAGGGATCTCATAAGTCAAGGAGAAGAAAAATGAAAGAGAAAACCATCCTATTTTCAGATTCTTGCCCATAAAATGAATGTGTATGGTATGGCTCCTTCATGCCTCTCTTTCCCTTCAACCCTCAGACCCAGAAAGCATAGCATGAAGCATCGAGGATAGCATAATTGCGAATGGGGGCCAAGCGTATTTGCTTGAAACACCATCGGGGCGGTCCATCACACAACTCTTTTCCAAATGTCCAGTAATAAATGGGAGGATGTTGAATCCATGATACAAAGCATGAATGGAAATTGTTTGAACTTGACCTTGAAGAGACGTGAATAGTTTCTCTTAACCTTACGCCAATGCCATTTTGTAATCTTGTATTCATTGGAATATAAAATATAAAATCCCAACGGTTTATCGGATGAAGAGGGGTCAAATGTATAAAGGGGATAGATACCGTAGAGAATGGAGGATATGTAGCGGCATGTATACGTAGCCTTTCTTTTCCATTGGTAATCTTGACTCTCGACTCTCGACTCTCGAGGTGATGTACGGAGTATGAAGTAGTTCTTGCGTCGTACAACCAATGGGCCAATCCGGACATTTCCAAAAATGGATAAATCCGAGGAAAGTACTGGGCATCATTCCTACGTACGGAGTAGTACATCCATCCATCCATCCATCCATCGTATACGAGTATACTTACTCGTAATTATCACCACTTATTCGTAAGCAAACAGTGGCGACGGTGATAGCGGACTTGTGGAATTTATATCTGGAAAAGGAGGGATTATGTATTAAGAGGAATGGTATTGTAAGACTTACATACAATTAATTGTATTAGTCCTAACTCTAATAAGGCCGTTCTATCCATCATGAGAATCTTTTGATATGGGAATTTATTAACTGAATATTAACTGAATATCAAGACTTTTTGACGTATAATTAATCATCGCTTCACTCACAGCCACATTCCAAATTAAGAAAATTTCATATATATATATATATATAACCTTAGTTAAATAAAGTTAAGGTTATAACCTTAGTCCATCATGAGTTTGCCATAAAGTTTAAACTCTTAATTATGTCCTTCTTATCCTTCTTATCCTTCTTGCCTAGCCAACAAATCCTTACTAAGGCTGGGATAAGGTTCACATATTTCGACGACCGACAAAAGAAAATGATTCCCAAACATTTCTTTCTACTTCAAAAAAAAAATTCCAATGGCGATATCATACCCATCTTAACTCTGGCTAGATTCTTTCCCTATAATACTCCAAACGTTTTGAACAAGACCGCCATCGAAGTCTTAGCGGTAACCTTAACCCCTCCAGCTGTGACCTTTTTTTTCTTTTCCAAATCTTACAATTCGTTTCAAACCTTCCTCCCCCAAACATCGGAGAAATTTATCACCTCTTGGATTCTTGGTATGGACTTATCCTAGGGATCGAGCACGGATTTCTAATCAGATGGAGATTGGAAAGCTTGCTGTTGATAATATTAACTCAATATGCCTAAGGCTACGTGGGGAATCGACATGTGTATGAACTTCATCACTGCGCCTACCTAGGTATGTGCTTTACATCAACATCGTCAACAGCGTCGTGTCAATATATTGCATCTATCGCGACGGTGTCGTTGAAGGTTATTACTACTCCTTGATTTACTTTTTACAGAAGTTTTCTTTCACATGGAACTACAAATTGTTGAATGGATACTTGAGTTTACGTATATCCAACCAAATATCCAACTCCAACTCAATGTTGTTTTGCGGCACAGCAGATAATTCTTACAAGCGTCAGAACTTTTCGATTCGTTTTAGTGACGTGTACGCGTTTGCTGTGGTGTTTGGTGTTTGGTGTGTTGGATTTCTGTGTAGACGTGGGGCATTGGTTCGCACGCATCGTTTACTTTCTCCTTCTTGCGCAGCGTGCAAATTTAAGTGAGATACTGAAGATGGCGGAGTCAGGAGGAGGCGCGGAAAGGATCAACGGTAGCATGGCCTCATTGTGGAAACTGTGTGTTCAGTTTGCAGCATATTTCGTCTCATTCGGGATGAAAGCATACAGATTTTATGCTTGCTCTAATCACTGCCATTGCCAAGGAGCAATGGTGTATCGTTTTTGACTACTTTTGAAGGCAACTACAGTAATTTGAAAATCTGCCCCATTGCTCAGCCTCTCAGCATTTATGCTCACCTCTTTGGACACACATGGTCTGCCGGATATGAAAACTCGTGAAGACTGAAAAGAAGGAAAAGTCTATTGCACACGATAATTCATGGCCTCGTAATAAACATATCAGATTAGACATCATTACTTCAGCGCAACACAATAAGTTTGATCATGATCTGCACGAATTGCGAATTGCAGGCTACGTAACCATCAGCTCGGTGACTGAAGGCAGCAGTACTTGTGTATTTGGGACATCCGTCATTTGCAAGGTAATAGTACTCATGGCTAATTTCTGAACCTCTTCATACTAAGCATCGCAATCATTGACCAATTCAAATCACACATCTGCCAATTCGAAGGCTCTGAAATTAGGCATCCAGCGACGTGGAACCAGTTTTTCAAAATTCTCAACCATGATATCTCTTCGCTGAAGGAACTGATTCCGTTGATACAGAAATGCATTCCCATTGCCTATGCAATCCTAAAACTTGGGATTCGATGGTTCTCTACATATTCATCGAATCAAAGTCAATATTGATCTGATGCGGCTGGTGTCTAAATGCACGTATATGTAAAGCTTGCCCTTCAGCGATGTAATACGAATTAACTTGGAAGTTATATCATATGTTATGGTTTTTCTTGAATTCTGAAAATGCCACTTTCGATCGAATTCGTTCCTTAGTTTTGGGATTAAGATTCTGCTACTCTACAATTCAAATCTCCTCGTGACAAATTTGTAGCATCTTAGTGATTCTAATACACGAGGTTTGGCATATGAACTAAAGGTTTGAAACACCAATATCACTCATTTTTAAGTGATACTCAGATAATCAGATAACCATAAAGGATCCCTGTGTGAGAAGGATACAGATAACGTAGTACCCACTTTCATAGGTCCTAATTGTCAATATTGTATTCTGTCTAAAGAGCTAGCTTATGTACAGGAAGAAGCAATCTTTATAAAAGGATTGCTACGAGGCTAGAGCTTTCGCTTTCGCTTAGGTTTACTACTATACTATAGGCATATGACTTAAGGTCATTCAGTAATGTTTGTTCATAGAGATCCATATATCAATGAGATGGTACGAATTCCACTCAATTCTTCAGCAAAAATAATATGCTTACATTTTACTACACCCCAAAGTCCCGTCTACGCCGCTTGTTATCACATTGCTCCTTTTCTCTCGCATACCCACAGCTCATTTTTATAACCAAAATACTAATCCTACAGTCTTTTGGGGGGGGCAATGAGCTGCGGCTGTGCAATCTTCCTCTCCAATATCCGGGCTGCATAGGTATGACTATGGCTAAAAGGAGCATTATATTTCCACTGTTGGTGTTATGGAATCACAGAATATGATTCACAGTGCGACTTCCGTTCCTTTCTTTTCCTTTCTTCCTTTCCCCCCTCTTTTCCACATCTATTCCTTTTTTCCTTTTCTCACCCCAGACCCCTCCCCATAATCCTCTCCTTCGTCCTCTCCAACACCGACCTCCAAACATGCGTACGAATTGCCACCTCCGTCCTCGAAACATCAGCCCTGCACCCCAATTTTCTGCATCTAGCCACTGGTTGCTCCGCCCGTCTCACTTGTCCTGCCTCGGTTTTAACATCGCTATTATTGGGAATGCGGGGTTAGGGGCAAGAGGCGGCGATGCAACCGAAGATGTTTGTAGGGATGGCGATGATGTTGATTTTCGCGGAATTGTTGGGTGAGTTTTTTTGATTATTTTTCTTGGTACAAGGAGGGGTAGGAGTATAGATGGATGAAGGGAAAATGACGAAAGTGTAAAAATGAGAGAAATCCCTAGAGGATCTTAGAACAAACAGGACTATATAGATTAATCGTCGCAATAGTAAGAATTACCCAGGTTTTACGCACCGTGGACTGTGAGCTCTGACAGGTAAGTAATTATTAGGAGATGAGTTCTATGGATTTTCGGGGATTGAAATGGTATTATTGTAACAAGCACAAAAACAAGTGAATCCAGAAGAATCTAACGGAGGAAAATGGATCGGATTTCGAGCCCTCATTCAAATCGAGCCTTTCGCTCTTACTCTATGAATGTATTTTATATCGGATATTTTATAAAACAATTCCTTGGAAATTTAACACACAGGAATATATTCATTTACAATACAATACAATACACTGTTCTCGAACTTATCTCTTCCTTTTTTTATAAGTTTTTATTTCCAGGTTCTAGATATCGTTTGACGATGTATATTCTCAATTCATTCATTGATTTACCTTATCTCGAATCCCTCAAACAATCATCTAAAAACGATTGATTGATTGCAATACGGGAAACTATTTATCTATATATAATTACATTCTATATAATAACTTACCAAACTATCTATCTTCTTTCAGATTAGATGAGATTCAATTTAGTTGAGATCCGATATCAACCCCACCAATCCTATATGATATGATGATTAAATTATAATGATATGTAACATTCATACATATTGTTATATAATTAACTACACTATAGATTTCTTCACTTCCTCACTTCTTCACTTTCTTACTTCCTCACCATTTCACAACTCCCAATTACCCTATCTTCACTTCGCACTTCGCTACACTCTCCTTTTCCCTTTTCTTTCTTCTTCTTCTCTCCTCTATTTGACTTTACTCTACTCTACTCTACCAGCTTTATTTCCTTTTGTATTTTACTTCAGTTTGTTTCAATGTATTCAATTTATATATTAATATTAATTAATATTCATCTCCATCTCCATCTCTCCTTCTATTCAATTCTCCAAAACAAACCTATACAAGGGCGTGTCTTTGATGAATGCTAGGCAATATAACCGAACTCACCAAAATTATTATGGGAATATTAATTTATTATATAACTTTATAATTCTAATGAAATAATAAAATATACAAAATGTAT
>JBBMOJ010000170.1:0-81487 GCA_038090695.1 Sclerotinia spermophila | reverse complement strand
ATACACTTTTCTCCAGTCCTCAAAGTGACCAGTGACGTAGCTATCCTCCGTAATACTATTAGAGTTGAATTAATAAATTTGAGAAGAATTAAAGGGTTTTGGGGTAATAATAAGGTATTCTTAAAGTTTTTATTAATGATTTCTATTATTGAGGTTTAATAAAATCTCGATATTAGTTTTTTGTTATATAAGTATGAGTTTGGTTTTGGTATAGTGTTAATTGGGGTTAGTATAGGGTTGGGAATAATGGTTGCAATAAAATTGATAGAATAATAATATCTAAAGTAATATTTAGATATAAATTTTAGGGTTATTATTATTCAATTAATAGTGGGGTTATAGTATTGGAATTATTGAAGATTAAGGATTATAGGATTTGTATTTGAAAGGGTAGTTATATAGAATAAATTTAATTCTTTATAATTATTGATTTATATATTTAGTAGTATATATTGGGATAGGATATTAGAGATTTTTTTATTAATAAGAAGTAAATAATGAGTATAGAGAAGGGGGTATATAAGGATACAAAACTTAAAGATAAGTTTTCTATTAATAAAATTATATTCTATAGTTTTATTATCTATTAATTTAATAAGTAGGATAATTATATTAGATATAAGGGAAATTTTAATAGAGATTTTGAAAGATTTATTATTTATTGATTTAAGATATAAAGGATCCTTAAATATAATAGATTATCTAATCTACAAAAATAAATTTTCTATAAAGAACTTCAATTTGCAATTATAAATCGAAATTAATCTTTTAATATATTTAATTAGAGAATTGAACTTCCATTCTCTTTCGATTAAACAGATCCTTCAATAAATCCTTCTAAATCAAATTCTTGAATATATTTGAATAAAATTAGAGAGGCATAATATAATAGTATTTAAAGAGTAAAAAAGTAATTAGGGGATTGAAATATATTCGGGTAAAAAGGGGCGGCTGGGTTGCAATAGAATTCGGGGTTTTGATACTGATTTGTAATAAGAAAACAATTAATACTTGGAATATATCTAAAACTTGAATTAATATTATATTTTATATTATTAACCTGCTTCTCTTTATAATTGTTTTTAATATAACTAGGTGTTTTATGATAGAGATGAAGATTGAGTTCAATACATTAGTTCTAAATATAATAAGTTAAAAAGTGTTAACTTTGATGAACAGTATCTAATTACATCAAATCACCGAAAGTGTTTGATATAAAGATTATAATAAAGACAACCGGTTTCTTATTGTAGAGGTTCAATTGATTACAATTGAAATTAATGCTTTGATTTTTATATTGATTATCAAAATAAAACTTCTCTTTCAAGTTATTATAAATACTCTACTACTAAACTATCTATATATCAATATTAATAGCAAAAGGTTCACTTGGGTGATTAATAAAAGCATTGATAAATTCTTAGAAGATTTTAAGTTTAAGATTAAAAACTTATTGTTTTATTATCTTTTTATATCTAATAACAAATTGTTTGAATTCAATAATAAAATTATTAAATAGAATCTTTTTTATTTTGCATTTATTATAATCTATAGAAACTTTACAGACGAGATTAAAGGTTTAGTATTGTTTGTTTAATTATTACTAAATGCTTTCAATAGTATACTATTCAATAAACTACAGATTAGAATTATATAAGTGATTAATGATTTCGTTAAAATACAATTAGTTATTTATATATATAAAACCAAAAAACAGATTAACAAAGAATATAATCTTTTGATATTTGGTTTTATTATTATAATCTATAAACAAATAATAATTAACTATATTACAAAAAGCTATATACTAATCTTAATACTTTACAATATCCTACTCATTACTATTAAACTTCTTAGAAAAAGTAAAATACTTTTGGTGGGTTGAGGTTAATTAGCTATTATAAATAACAATTCTTAATACTACAATTGTTATATTAAAAGCAATAATTATTAATTTCACTTCAACAATTTCATTTTATAAATTGACTATAATCATCTCAATCAATATAAATATAATTTAGATAGCAATAGAATACACAATAATAGAATTATAGAATATATCAATAAAAACAGAAACATCGATATTAGCAGAATTGATAATATAATTCAAAAAGGTAAACTATTTTTTGAGATTAGATATAAATATTTGGGGTACTTGATCAACCATCTTCAAAACACTTTCAAAATCAAAACAATCAAATAGAGTTTCTGAATAGTAACAATAATAAGAATATACAATTGATTAACAATAGATACAATTGATACAATTGATATACAACTTCAATAAAATTAATTAAATAAAACTACAACAACTTTCTTATTAATAATACAAACTATTAGAATACAAATAAAGACTTATATTATACTATAAGAATAGAAAAGCTATAGAAGAGAGAGGTCCTACTTATAGGAAGTAGAACATACTAGTGGTCTGTGCCTGAGGCACAAAGGCAACTACAGAACATGTAGTTGGCGCCGTGACACCTAGATGATAAATTGCTTTAAGCGGCTGTAGTGCTTGCGCTACGTAAGGATCACCACTTCTTAGCACGTCCGGATACCCCTAGGGAGGTTTAGAGTAGACGTTAAATAATATAAATAAATAAATAAATAAAAATATAAAGTTATATTGTATACACTTATATATATAATATTATCATATTATATACAACTTACTGTCTATTTCCAATAATTGTAATTATAATAATAAAACTATTATAATATAGTACTTATAATCTATTAGAAATAAATAGTAAATTACATATAATATAATAATATTATATATATAAGTATTGTCACAGGAAGAATGTATCCTATATAAACTCAATTAGCTATATAGCTATTGGGACATCCTTTTAGCGTGATAGTTATAAGCCCGGTAGTATTTATAGTGCAATAATATTATTCTTCACCTTCACTTTCACAACCATACTTTGTAGATTTTGTGGATCTATGTATAAGAAGCATTTCATTAGGTCTACTCTTAGGCCTATGAAACCCTCCAGATATCAACCTATTAGATATATCTATATAGCGATCCTAATTAGATATATCTATATAGCGAATCTAATTTAGATGTATCCAATAGGGAACCTGAGTAAATGGCGATGATATTATAATCGTAGGCTTATAAGCCCCCCCACTAGCCCCCCCCACCCACTTTCTCCCTACTCTAGAGGGAGTAGGTTCCTTTGAATAGTCGGTATAAATTTATATATGCATAGCATAAAGTTTATTATATAAGTTCTAAAAAAAGGTTTTTTTTAATAATATATGACTAATAATCGGTGTTTCAAATAGCCGATTGGCTTTTATTAGTTTTTTTATACTATGTATAGTATAAATTTATGCCGACTATTCAAGGGGAATAACTATTCAAGGGAACCTACTCCCTCTAGAGTAGGGAGAAAGTAGATGGGGGGGGCTAGTGGGGGGGCTATAGGCCTACGATTAATAGAACGAGATTTGTATATATAACTCATTTGAGGCTAGTATAGAGAGATTACTACCTATAACCAGCTAGTCAGCAATCTCAGGGGTGTATTACAGGAAGAATGTATCCTATATAAACCCAATTAGCTACACAGCTATTGGGACGTCCTTTTAGCGTGATAAGTATATATAATATAACTTTATATTATAATATAAAGTTATTACTTCTATAATAAAATAGAGATTTATAGGGGGAAGCTAAAGGTATATACTACTAAGTGGCACATAGTATACATAATTTCCAATAAATATAATAATAAAATCAATTCAAAAATTTAAAAAATATAAAGAATCAACTTTAATATTAAATTTTAGAATTATGAATTATTTATTAAAGCTTTGAAAATCTTTAAAATGAATTTATATTTAATACATAATATTAAAATCTTAAAAAGCTTATTAAATTATAAGAACTTAAAAGTACATCCTTTATAATATAAAAAATACAATTCAATAATTAAAACTAATTTAGAAAAAGCTTAATATTAAAAAATTATATATGTTTTCTATTAAAAATAATAAAGTAATAGAATAATCAAAAGTTTAATTATTTATTATAATTCTGAAAATAATTAATCTAATATATAATCTTTCTTAAAAGAAAAATATTATAGAATTCTTTTTTAAAAATCAATTAATTAAAAGAAAATATCGTAAGTTTCTAAAAAATATAAGAAATCTAAACTTGTAAATTCTTTTGTGATTCAACAAAATAATATTATATATTATTATTTTAAAATATTAATAAAATCAACTTTATAGAATACTCTAAAAAATAAACTACTAAAAGAAATTATATAATTACTTATATTTATCACGGTATAGAGGTGGAGCTGACCTGATAGGTCCTAGGTAAGATATGTGATATTCTATAAGAAGCGAAAGGGAGGCTCTAGCTTACAACTTTACACTATAGTGTAAAGTTGTAAGATGACTAAGCACCGTACTAGTGTGAGGCTAGTTGAACCCGTGACAATATTATATTAATATTACTCTAATTTATTTTTTTAATAATTATTTTATTGTATATAGAATTAATAATTTTTTTTTATAGTTTTATATTAATATTAAGATATAAACAATATTGTTTAATCAAAAAATATATCTAAACATCTCGAAATTATTAATTTATAATTAATATTGGGTTAAAATCTTTTTTTTTATAAAATCTTGAATATAATCTCAATATTATATCGAATTTTTGATATAAAATCCTACTTTTTTTGAATTTCCTATATTTTGATATATTAAATTTTATAATTTTCTTTAATAAAATGAGTTTTATTATTTATATTATGAAATATATTAATACAAAAGTTAATTATATCAAAACAATTAATATTATAATTATTCAATATTCATTATAAACTTTTAATCTTTTATTATATTATAGTAAACTACAATAATGAAAATATTCTATTTATAAGTTTCAAAAGAATATAATTATAAATAAATTTTGCATCTAATTTAAAATACTGTTTTATATAAAAATAAAAGCGTGTATATAGCAGGGCTGTGTATGTAGTAGGGATATCGGTTACTCCATATAGTGGATCCAATGATTCACATACAGCGCAGTGTAGTGGGATATAATATAAAACAAAAACGTTCAACAAAAAATCGATAGATCTTGACCATCCAGGTGCTGAGTTGTAAAGAAGAATGATGTAAATGAATTGAAGAGTGGCAATGTGAATATAGAGAAATTGACGAAAGAGTTGAATGATTCGAACTCCACAAGAAATCCAATCATGTCTGCCTTGCCTATTTTTTTTTGATAAAGTGTGGACATACAGATTGCCTGGCACAGCATACCTACAGCTCTGCGCAGGCAATATACACTGTATCCCTAATACCCCATATGAAAAGCCCAAAGTTGGAGCACAAAGGAGTATATTGAAGAAAAGATAACTGGAATATATCAAGCCAAACCGAGAGTGGTGGTGAGGAGTGCGGAATGATAAGTACCGGGGAAGTTCCGACTCTTGCCGTTGTGATCAAGGATGAGTTGAAAAGATGATAGCATTGAAGAGCTTGCTGCAGCTCTATAGCTTGAGCTGAGAGTTGTACATATTTTCAGGGTTATAGGCGCGCGCAAGGTTGAGTTGAACTCTAGATAGTAGGTGCAAATGAGACGAAAGGTCCTGGTTATAGGCCATTGAGAGTCTGGGACATTCAACAAAGTGATAGCGGGCTTCATTTGGGGTTGAATTTCGTAGATGATGGTAGATACTCATGGTCCATGCAGAATCTGTAATCACAACGTGTAATCACACGAAGATACGATCTATTGGCGAAGGGTATGCATGAATGTCCGAATTGGTATCAAGCGAGGCTTTGTGCAGGGCTTTTTCGGTAAACCAACATTGAACCAACTCTAGGGTAGTATTGCATATTTTTCACATGACATATAAAGCAAAGTTGCCCAGACTGTACCTCTGCAGTTCAATTTAACTACTTGCTTTCGTTTTGGACAAGAAGGTATTCAAGAAGGTGTGAAATGTGTCTGTTTAATGCGTCGGGCTGTTATAGTTAGCCATGGTTTCTCTTGAAAATTTTAAGGAGCAGATCCATAAGTTGAAAGAGATTGAGGATGGAAAGGATCAACTCATTGGGGTTAGCATTTTGTCTTTCTACCCTGCACATTGCTAACAGATGACTTTATGGGAAGAAACTGTTTGTTCGCATCAAGGAGTTAGAAAGTGGTCTGGTGGAGACGAAGTTACATCTTGAGAGAGAACAGGACACTGAGAAATTGTACCAGTCAAAACTCTCTGGTGTTCAGGTGAACCTTGCGAGAATTGAAGCAAGAATTGTATGACCGTTTAATGATTGCCCATGGAACATCTTTGTTGACAATGTCTAAAAGATTCGAATAGTTTTGTGTCAGTTTTGATTGATGGTGATTGCATGACGGTATGTAGGGATTTAGATTTTCTAGCCTCCAAAGCCATACTCCAGAGGTCGCTAAATATTCAGAGTTTTGCGATGATCTTATCAAATCTTCTCAGCAAGGGGGAATAGAGACTGCCCAATGCCTAACAACTAAAGTGTGCGAATATCTCTGGTCGGAGCTTGAGTTACCAAGCCAGATCTCAATCCGCATTCGAGTGTTTGCAAATAAGAAAGTTTTGGCATCGGCGTACAGTCACCACAAAATTTTAGGTAGCGGAGATGACCTTGATATGTTTGTTCGCGGTTTTAATATGGGACAACCCATGTGCGATTTTGTGGATGCGGGTGATGGGAAGTAATGTGCGGATTCGAAGCTGAAAGGTACGTTTCCTAGGTTCATGACATGAACGTGCAATCTGTTGCAGGAAAAACTTAAATACTGACATTCATCATAGAATGGTTCACGCACAATCTGGCTGTTGTCCAGTGCCGAGCAGTCCTATTTGGTGCTTCGGCAGATAATGGCTATGCGCGAATTCTCCAGCCCTACGTAGGGAATAGACATCCAGATTACAATGAACAATTAGAGTCTGACGTCATAAACCAACTAGACGACCGAGAGTTATATTCGAGTGAACTCGAATTGGGTCATTTTACCATGAAGGAAAGTTGTTGAAATGCAAGGTTGTTAAAGTATTATATATTTGCATTCTTGATTTTCTAAACGATCCAGACATAGAAAATACCCACGTGACATCTAGTAACTCAATTCCGGATAACATCAGATGTCCACTGAGAAAGAAATGCGGAACCTTTTATTTGGTGCATGCTCTAAATTCTATTTTGCTAATAATACTATTCTCTAAGAAAGCTTGAAACAAAAGCCTTTCCATATACTCTCTCCAAATACGCTTTTTGAGATTCCATCTTTCGATTGTCCACTGGTACTACATGCGTTGTACAAATTCTTATTTTGGGTACTCGCCATCCTTCGGATCCTAATTTATGTAGAATATCGATGAGCTCCCCTTCCTTTTCGACTCTGGAGTTTTCTAGTTCTACAAAAGAATCCAATACCATATCAGCCCTCAAGTGAGTGGGCTTAATGATTATGACCAATTCATTCAAGTTCTTGAACTCCAAGAGAGGTGAGTTCATATCCAATAAGAAAGAGTCCGAGGCGTCCCGATCAGCATAAGGGCGTCCTGAACCCAAAGAGAACTCTGAAGAATTTTCGACATCATTCTCGTCACCTATAGATTGTATCGATTCAGAATTGATATCTACCAATTTCCACAATCCTGAAATGTTCGCAGGGTCATGTTCGCCTCCTGAGAGTCGTCTCGATTTGAAGGGAAAATTTATCAAGTTCGACAACTCTGAAGAGTTATCCACGGCCAATTTTCGGACTCGTTGTTTATCTTGATCGAAGTTTTGGAACAATCGCCGTATAAAAGAGAGATATGGAACTTTTTCAGTGGTACTCCAAGCTACACTGAAATATATAGTGTCCGCGTCAAAGTTGACCATGGGTGGTTTCTCGTGAGGATTTGGAGAGGCTAAGTGGTGATTGGAGATCTGGGTAAGGGTCACATCTGAGCAAAGCAGAGTATAAAATGGTAGCAACAATTTTCGAGCTTCGTGATTGATTTGTAGGAGGGCGGTAGGTGCAGTCACTCTAACATGATGTTTGGTGGTAAGGGGATCCCATGCTTCAGTCGGAGTTGTGCGTGGTCTAACTTCGATAATTCGTGGGAACAGAGGAGGAGTAAAACGCCAAATTTTATATCGTATCTCGGGAACCAAGTTAGGGAAGTAGTGGAAAGTCTTTGCTTCATCGGATGTACTCATTGTTTATTAATGCTTCCGACAATTGTTTTGCCAATATTGGCATAAGTTGGGACTTGGATTTTAGAAGACTATCATCAATGAACCTTATGAATTAATTCAAGCTCGATTACATGTAGAAATTACGGATTGATATTAGTATGTGTATGATGTATGATGTATGATGACTTCTCACGAGGTAGGTTCTGTCGATCTAATATTACTTCCGTTTTGAGAAGTGTTTTATTTATAATAGTTTTGTTCTTTACATGTCCAGTTCCGCCACTTGCAACTGATCACTTTCTTTACTGATGCCACTCATTTTGCCCAGCCACACTACTTCTTTCAACTTATAGTAGGTACAAAGTAGCAAGTATAGCGGCCTATTGAGTGTGTGTTTTTTAGACAAATTACTTTTCTCCATAACTTCCAATCAAATAATGTGAAAATTTTCAATGGATCAATGTTTATCAACGTCCCAAATGTGTTGAGAGGCTCAAATGGATTGTGGATTCGACCTAACTCTTCTTTGAATTGAATTATTAAATAACCACAAAATATTTTTACTTTATTGTATAAACATAAAGACTCAAAAATCAACCTCTAGATATAGGCAATTCAATACTCCCTTGATTTACCTATATATCAAGCATAACCTACAATGATTCAAAGATTTCTATCAAAACCACAGATCGAGAATACGAAGAGCAGTGCCCAAGTGTACCTCCCATATGAGCACTAAAGACCCATACTACCACGTTAGCAAACGTTGTACTTTTAGAAAAAGCCTTGCACTTTCTTTCTATAAATCAGAAATCGCCTGTAGAGACTTTTGAAGGGAAGTGACAACCAAGAGCATCAACATGTTTTCCTCAATCCTACGCTTTCCGTTAACTACATCACAAATATCCATCCTTGAAGCAGTTTATCCCAATTCGGAATATCGATGTATCGAGTATCACCTATCCAAAAGTATAAAAATAAAATATCCACCATCAACGTCGTACATTACAGCGTACCAATCGACACTTTTAGGGCTTGGATCCATCTAATCAGAAGCACACCTGCAATTCGAATCTGGGGACTTGACTACTTGAAGGCTTGAAGTTAATTATATCCCAGGTTATTGATGCATTTTAATCCGTTAATAGATATGTTATGGCGGAAAATGGCCTCTCGTGGCTATACAAATCGATTGCGAGAAGCGCAGGTATGTTAAGCTTGTAATAAGGTAATCCTCTTCATGCCAACGCAAGATATAGAGAAACCCAACAGAACCGCCTGATTTGGAAAGTCCGATACTTCCAATTCTCACATCCTCCGACTCGGAATGGGTATGTATTTGAAACGGGTTACTTGAGAGAATATGTTGATCTAATACGAAGACTAGATGTATATTTCAAACTCTGATTATTATGCAGGGACTGGTCCTGTAGCAGAAACCTTCACGAATAATGTACCACCTCCCTCCAAGCCTGTCGAGAATCCGGATGAACTCAAAGATGCCAGGATTAGGCTTAAAATGGACATCCTTAAACGTATAGAACGATCACTTGATGACCCTGATCCGACGGTCGTGAGGATCCTAAGGCGGAAGTTTGACCAGATACAAGTTGGGGAGCCAGAGAAGAATGCTCGAACAGGAATGGCGAGAGTTGACAAACAGAGAACGGAATTAGTAGAATTAGAAGCGGAATTGAAAAAGTCGAGAGCCAGCTTGACAAAAATGAAAGTAACCTGGGCCGCTGATGATATAGTCGACGATGAAGTGAGCGCGGACGAAGTGGATGAGGATGAAATGAGCGAGGACAATATATGGAGAGAGAACGAGAGGGGAGAGACCAAAATGGACGAGAGCCAGATAGAGGACACAATAGAGGATAAAGAAATGGATGGGTATGAAATGGAGGATCACCAAAGGAACGAGCATAAAATTGAGGACGATCAGAAGGACATAGATTTTGATGAGAAAAAAACCCTTGGTAGTTCGTTTCTAGAAACTATTCGGAAAGAATTTGACAAGGAACTCGAGAAAGCATTTAGGAAGAAGAAAAAACTCTATTTGCAGAAGGAGGGCGGACATTTGCCAAAAAAACGCAAATTTGATGATCAAGAAGAGAAACCCGATGCAGCAAACCCTAGTTCATCTTCGCCAAATACGAAATCCGCCAGTACAGAACCGGCGTGGATAGATATGGTACCACTACTGAGAGAATTGAACGCACATTTGGCAGTGTGTAAAATGAGGAATTCAGCAGAGGAGATAATGGACATTCGATCTTGGATTAACAAGGGATTCGAGACCGGAATGTCAATACTACTACGGAATGAGCCTATTGCCGATATATTAGCTTCATGGGACAACAAATATGAAGAGGGGGGATTGAATAATCTCCTTAGGTCAATCGTGATAGCTTATGATTCGATTGAAGATCTACACACGCTTCGTACACACTATGATCGAATTCTTGGCGAAGCGGCGCTCTCATCACATTTGGAAGCAAACAGACGAGACTCGATGGACGATTTTGAAACCGCCTTTGGAAAACTGTCTTGAAAGATTTTTGGAAAGCTTCTGTTCTTTCTCTAAGGAGATAAGATGAATTCGGGTTTCAATTGGTGCTTCCTAGAATGCACAGCCTCATGACTGAAACATCTAGAATTGTTCTACAAAGCTTTGAATCATCAAAAGCAATTTTGTACTGTTGCGTTTCCACGAGCAGCTCAAGCAGAATTGTGAATCTCTGGATAAGGAGGATTGCCGGGGTCCTAAGTGTAATACAAATAGTTCTACGATGTCTTTTCGTTACTAGCGAATAAAGAAAATGGTTTGTGGAGTATAGACATAATATAAAATACTAAAGCTTTTCGAGATTTTTTTCAATGGTTAGACAACGCCGCTTCGTAAATCTTGGAAATGATGCTAGACAAGATTGTATTTGTGTCAGAAGGAGGTGTTTTAAGCAAACACCAAAAGAGAGACAAAATTGGAAAGATGGCGACAATCAAGAAAAACACCAATTAAATAACTTATTGGTGTCTGGGACCCGATGCAAGGACTAGTTTATATTACTAAACCATATCAGCTTTACGAAAGAAATATTTACATTGCGCTATATGTAAACTCGTATGAAATTATCATCAATTGAAAAACGTGTGATACAGAGCCATCTTGAGCCATAGATTCCTTGTACCCCGGGTATCATAACATTATCAAACATAGCAGAATGCGGAAAAGATACCTTTTATACACCAGCACACCATAACCCCGCCCCCAGGATTCCTTACCAACGGTCCAACGGCCATACGCAGAGCTCCAATCCAATACGTTAAAACTCATGCAGCAGCAATACCCCTCATACGCCTTCTAACCTCTAGCGTACGTTTTACACTAAAGTTCTTTTGGTCGTCTGGCATATGTTCACCACTGACAATAACCAAAACCTTCATTCTGGGATGATATTTCAAATCATGAAGTAACTTTGGCGTAATAAGGAAATATTGACTATCATGTTCCTGACATGCAATCTCAACCATACGTCCGTGGACCATTCGTTCGTTACGAGGATCCATTCCTTGATTGATTTCGTCGACGACACGGAAGGGGGAACGAGCGAGTGATTGTAAAGACATGAGATAAAAAATCGTGGAGACGGAACGTTCACCTCCGGATTGACGGTGTTTGTCAAGGAGCTGAAGGGTTTCGTTTTCTCTGTTATAATGTTAGTAGGTTGGAATATCTGAGATGTTGAGGAAATTGACTGTACCTAAATTTGACCTTAATCTCAATTGCCCATTTTTCGAAATCGTCTTCTTTATACACAGCAACTTCACCAGCACAGCCGATCTGCTCAAAATTATGGGAAAAGGCCTGACTAATCTGCTCAATGAGTGCATCAAGTCTTGGTTCCCATTTCGTCATGATCTCATTAACCTTCTGCGCGACATCTCCAAGTTCGCTTTGGGTCCCAGCGATCCTGGTGCTTAATCGACCGATGTCAACCTGTCGTTTCTCATACTCTCGAATAGCATTTGGATTATTAGCTTGAATGAAATCAAGTTTATGTTCCTCGCTGTTGATCTCTTGCTGCAAAGTTTCCACGGTCCTATCCGGGGAGATGCTGGAAAAGTACTCTAGAGCGTCGTTATCATCTCTCTCCTCGGCCGCTTGTCTGATCTCTCTGCATCGTTCGAGCGCATCTCGTGCAGTCTGGGTTGCTCGCTTTGACTGTGCTTCTATCTCCTTTAGTCGTGTACGTTCCGCTTCCAGGTTTGCTACAATATCACTATTGCGCTCCCGTAGAGCGTGAACATCCGAATTTGCTTCAATACGTCGAGTTTCGGCTTCGTCGAGCTCTTCAGAGCAAGCAATGATCTTGTTGATTTGCTCGATATGTTTCATTACGTGCTCTCCCTTCTTAAGTCCAGCAATGTCTTGCTCTTTTATGATTACTTGGATTTCCGCCCTAGATTCAGAGCTAGATCTTTCTAATCTCTCCAAAGACTCCTTCTCTCGAGCTGCAATCATGTCAGTATACGCTAAAGTATATCTTTATCTCTACCACTTACCAAGCAATCCTGGAAGAGCTCTTTGTTCACCATAAGCTTTTTGCTTTTGTTGTTTCTCTTTCGTAAGCGCGTCCTGGTTTTAAATCTCATTAGTAATGTACACTGACATCAGAACCGTTGACGACCTACCAGTTCATCCTTTTTCGGTTTGGCAGTACTCGAATACTGGACAATTTTATCAGTGATGTCTTTGGCCTCCTTCTTCAGGGATTCGAATTTTCTGTCGAGGTCTGCGAGGCTGTCTTCTATCACACGCCGGCCTGAAGTGTCTACAACACCATTAACGAAAAACTTGGCTCGATTGATTCCGGAAGTCTGGGTTGATGAGGCACCATATTCTCTTCGCGTCGTAATCCTATACGAGGTTGTTTTTGTACAAAAGGATGATATCCCAGCACGAACAATCCTTTCGTATTGTTCATCGCTGATGTCCTGGAGGGTGACTGCCGTCTTGTGAGCTTTGATATCGTTACACAACATGGCAAGGACTGGCTCCGGGGCATCAATAAAATCAATGGCCCACCCATCAAGACCTATACTATTCAGTTGAGCTTGAGTAGCCAACGGCCGGCCAATAGTCTCGGCGAGACTCTGAGAGCTCGTTTGTATTCTGACCTCCGCCAGCCTCATTTCCGCTGAATGAAATTGATTGTTTAATCGCTTGTAATCTGCCTGGGTCTGGGCCGTGATGGTGAGCATATTGCTTGATCGAAACAATGACTCAACAGCATCAGTATATCTTGGATTCTTCACAGAGCATGTTATCAAGGGTGGGCCATAGACCTCCTTCTCAAACTTGTCTTGGTTTTCCTGAACCCACTTCCAAGCTGTAGCAGTATCTCTAGAATGCTGTGCAATCTTATTGATCTGTTTCCCAGCTTGGCTATCAAAGTCAGCGAGGGCCTGCTTTGCCCTATCTGTTTCGGCTCGTAAGTCTCGACCCTGGACTTTGAGCACTTCTCTGCTTTGTTCGAGCTCTGCTATTGTTGCTTTGATGGCTCTGATGTCCTGCTCAACTGCTCTCTAGGTGAGATATCAGTAAGGGTCTAAATAGGAGTCAATCAATCGGGCACTCACAATACTTTGATTGTATTCAGTAGGATTGAACTCTATTGCAGGTTCTCGCAGCCGGGCGTCAAGGTCAATTATTGTCCTTTTGACCTTGGCGAGATCTTTCTTGCGTTTGTCTTCTGCCTCTAGAACAACTTTGATTCTCCGATCACAATCTCCAGTTTTGTCATCCCATTCATCCACTTTCTTCAAAAGAATGTCGGCCTCTGCTTCTGCATGTTCTAGGTTCTTCCTGCGATTGGAAACAATCTTGGCTAGATCTTTCTCCAGAGAATCCTTTTCGTTAACAAATCGCAGAGTCGGCTCGACTTGGCTTTCCAAAGTACGAAATCGCTTGGTTGCTTCTATCTTCTCTTGCTTACATTCCTGATACCGAAGGCGTGCGTCTCTGTATTCTACAAAAGGAATACTATTCTTTAGCTTTTCTAAGTCCTTCTCAATCTGAATTCGCTCTTCGAGTCGTTCCATTTCCGGACGCAGTCCCGCCTGTCGTTTTTCAAGATTCGCCAACTGTTCCTTGTCTTGTTCAAGTTGCATCTGTCTCGATTTCTCTTCTTTCCTCAAAATTTTAAGCTCATCGTGCCAGTCAAGCATCTCTTGCGCAGCGACTGCCCTTTGTGTGTGATGTAGAAGTTCGACAGGTGTTAATGCTGCAAATTCGGATACCTTATCTTGCGGCAAGAACTGGCAAAGATTATCAATTTGAATGCTGAATCCCTTGACCAAAGCTAGAACATTTTTATGATTTGTTTTCTTATTATTGATCCAAAACTCGCAACTATTCCCATCTTTGATAATTCGAGTTTTAATAATATGGTTTTCGCGCTCGTCGCTTCTCTTTTGAAGTTCGATTTCGATGAAAGCATCCCTTGAGCCATGTTTAACAAATTCTCCCACTTTGTCTGCCCGACCGAGGTTTTTCGGTGAAGAACCCAACCCCAAGCAGAGGGCACAAACCACGGAACTCTTACCAGTGCCATTTGGACCAATTACCATATTCAAATTTGAGCCAGGGAAGAACTCGGCGCTCTCGTAGGTAACGAAATTATTGAGCCTAACGCGAACTATAGCCCCTGGAGCAAATTTGCCGCGTCCAGATGCGATTTTAGAAGTGTCGGGAATCCTTCTGACGTTATGTCTGTCGTCTTCTTCTCTCGAAGGTGGCGAAGCATCAGGTTCAGGGGTTCCTACTTCAGAATCGTAATGTAAAGTACGTAGTCGTTTCGCAGGTTGCGTGGGTGTAGGATTTTCCGAACTCTCATCACCATCCATTTCCTCCCTCGACCGACGCCCACGAGATGGCATTTGCGGTGCCATGTTGATGATTCAAGATCTAAAGAATTATTGTGAAGCCATTTGAATGAATAAGTTGAAACGTTTAAGGCGCTTAAATTTCAAACCATATTCAAGGTATCAATGAATGGATGGAGTGCATTTTCTAATTCGATTAAAGAACCTTGGTTTGCGGAAGACGCGTTAAACTTTAGGAATTCGCGTTAAGTTATCAATGCGCTAGTACTGTATCGTAAACGGTATTGTAATCAGATTACCCCACCATTGACAACCGATCAGCTGATTTCGCATTTTCAACTTCACCTCAACGACAACTTCTTCACTTTTCTTACATTTCTCAACACACTGTGCTATGCTCGTCCTCCAAAATTATGACTGATTTGAAAGAGAACATAATAGATGATAGGATTATGTTACAAAGCTAGCTGTGCAATCACATCGAATAAATAGAGTTCAAGAATCTTGGCCCTACGTACAGTCTTATTGGTAAAGTAACCAGAAAACTGGGAAATACAGATAGAATAGTAAGCTGGATGAGCTTTATTTTCTCTCCCTCGCCTTCTCTCTATATATGAAACAAGAAGTGAGGATATATCACAAGGCCACTTGTTTGACTCTTTGGAAAAAAAATTGCGAAGAATCATAGCCGCCTCTCAATCTCACTGAACTAGATGTGAGTCGAAGAGAGGATAAGGTGAACCGCCTTTCTCTCGCATTCTATATAGCTATAAGCATTGCGAGTACGCTTGTGTTAAATCACAGAATCATTGGAACTCTTTTCATTATTCATAATATATATATCTGGAATCAAGTATATTTGCTTAATGTGCAAGTAAATATCACAGATACGCCAGCTACCTACCTATATTTTATATTTATTGTAATATTCATTCGTTTCATAAAAGTTATCTCAAAATCTACAAGCTTCTTGTTTATTTCAAGCTACTGGGTATACATTTGTGATGTGACCATGGGTTGAAATGATTTTCATAACCTATCGTCCAGATGATTAAAAATCCTAGGTGCTTTGCCATCATCTCATCTGAGTTCATGAATGTCTTAAATGATGATTGGATGACAGTTCAGGTCAAGGAATCTCAAAAGTATTCTACTATAAACAGTATCATAGCCGAGCCAATAGATATCCATCCTTCCAAGGTTGAGACTTGCATTCCTTTCTCAATCTCGGTCGGCACGCAGTTACGGGGAATTTTGGGTGTAAACAAATCAACACATTAGAACTTCACCATAGTAACTGCAATTTTGCAATCCCAATTTCTCTGGAGTAATATTTTTCGTCTTGAAGACCTCTTCGACCAGTTTCTGTTTTACTCTCTCTTTAATAAAATATCAATCACATCTTCATTTCAAGTCGCTCTTTCTCTTTGCATCGATACATAACAATTTGACTTTTCAAAACAATAAGCTCTTCAAGCTCAGATACCTTTTCAAGCATCTCAAATATTGTGACTTGGTGAGTTTCCTAGTTTTACTCTGCAACTCAAGATGTGGCATTTCAATTTAACCATAATGGAAGGCTAATCAACAATTACTAGAGCTTTTGAACGCTTCAATTTTGGCACACTCGTTTCTTCACAACGCTATGTCATTTTAAGTTCCAACTGGGACTATCAAGTGCCGTAGCTGGATACTACTTAAACAGTACTATCTCACACCGTGTGGTACATCAAAAAGGTTGATCGATTGACATAAAAGCAGGTACAGGGGATTTCAAAAGATTGCGATCAGATACAGAGATTATCATAACAATGAGTGTACAACACGCGCGCCCACCAAGTCGGCGACCTCCTCTGGGAGAAGCAACTCGACGTGTCAATAATAATCAAATGAGTACCACTAGACTATATTCGAAATCGACACCAACCAACCATGATAGCTTACGACACGATGGTTTGCTGCAAGTTTACAACCAGGCTTCTGCTTCTCCAGTCGAACAATACTCATACATTGACGATGCTCGAACAGGCTCCCCTGTCTCTAATGTCGTCAACCCAAGGCTGTCTGCTATATCAAAAGAAGCTGCGACAGATTCAAAACGAAGCTCCCAAATTTCGACCGCATCTTCCACGGCTTCTGATGGTAGAAACCTCAAGAAATTCATTGGTCCTTGGAAGCTGGGCAAAACTTTGGGCGAGGGAGCAACGGCACGAGTACGCCTTGCAAAAAACAGGAATACACATCAAATGGCGGCTATCAAAATCGTCCAAAAGAGAAATGCCCAAATGTCTCAGGCGGGAAGTCTTGCAAACCTGGAACGCTTGGAGCCGCTGGATGATGAAGGTGATGGAATGCGAAGAATGCCTGTAGGCATCGAACGAGAGGTGGCAATCATGAAGCTTATTCAACACCCAAATATTATGAAGATTTACGACATTTGGGAGAATCGCACTGAAATGTAAGTCCTATTTTAAACTCAAAGCAAGTCTATCCTCTAACCGTCAGCAGATATTTGGTTCTTGAATATGTTGACAACGGCGAGCTCTTTGCTCAAATCGCAAACAATGGAAGGCTGGACGAAGAGACGGCAATGAAGTATTTCCGACAACTTTTGAGTGCTCTAGGATACTGCCATTCATATAATATTTGCCACCGAGATTTGAAACCGGAAAATATTCTGATTACAAGCACTGGAGACATCAAAGTTGCAGACTTTGGAATGGCCGCGCTGCATCAAGGAGCAGACCATAAATTAAGAACTTCTTGTGGAAGCCCACATTATGCTGCGCCAGAACTAATTGGTGGGTTCAAGTATCGTGGAGACAAGGTTGATATATGGAGTATGGGTGTGATTCTCTATGCGAGCTTATGTGGACGACTGCCTTTCGATGTTGATGGTGTCGGCAATGATAGGGCACGTCTCAATCCATTACTCAGCAAAATCCAAAAAGGGGAGTATGAAATAGCTCCAGAATTTACTAAAGAAGCTGCACATCTAATTTCCAGAATATTGCAAGTGAATCCAAAAGAAAGGATTACACTTAATCAAATCTGGAAGCACCCTGTGGTGAGGAAGTACGATTATTTGGACAATCTCGGAAGCGGCCAAAGTCTCCCATCCCTCAGTCTGAATGACTATGCGCGGCCAGTGCTACGCCGAAGCGATATTGATAAAGATTTATTGAGACAATTGTGGTCTATGTGGCATGCATACTCCGAAGAACAACTTATCGAGACACTCTTAAACGAAAAGTGAGTACTTCCGCTGCTTCTGTATCTATTATGTATATACTAACAATGACACAGACCCAACGAACAAAAGCGCTTTTATACTTTGCTGCTGAGATATAGAGATTCCCAACTTGAAAACTACGAACCGGACCTAAATTACTCCAATAGTGACTATCACCACATCAGACCCTCCACATTGACAAAAACATATTCTACTTGTCACTTCCCACCACAGGCAGGAAGCGGTCATCATCGCCAACAAGCTTCCAGATTTACAGTCGTCAGTAACAGATCCGAGCACACCTACGATCCTTTCAATGCTTCTCGGCCACAGCACCTTGATTCATTCAGGTCCGATGATCAAATTAAAGTCACTGTTCATGCTCCTCAAAATGAAGAACATGGACGGTACCGACAGCCCTCTCGAATGTCAACTTCAAGGTCTGCCAGTGATCGGGGTAGATTGCAGAAGCCATCATCTCGAGTATATGCCTCTCGCAGTTCACTCGCAAGCTCTACTCGAAGTCGAGGAAGTGCTCCTTTCCGTGCTACAGTAGGACATAAACGTGGCGTAGAATTCTCACATATTAGGAAGCGATCACTGAGTAGTCAAAAGATCATGTCTGCGAATAGCCCATTAGGTTCTTCGGGAAAGCAAGCAGCAGGAGCTGATGATAGAAACTCTCTGCAATCTGCCATTGAACATTCTACCTCAACACGCTACATACGATCGAGAAAGCCTCAAGCAGGAAGCGCAAAGGTTACCACTACTATCATACAAAAATCCGGACGGGGGAGTCTACTATGGAAAGACGATGTCCGCCAATTGAGCAGCAGCTTGGCCAAAGACTGCGATGAAGCGTTCAACAGAACATCTGTTTCTTCTTCAAATACTTCCCAGCAGAATAAATCGCGACTATCGGGAACTTCAAGCGTGGCTTCTCGCGGTCCATCGCCTATACTTAATGTGCCAGCAAAAAGTCAAAAGCTTAAACACGGATCTTTCGACTCGCGACCGCTACCTCCACCACCTGCTAGATCGGATTCTGTCAAAAAGGAACTGTTAGAAGCACGTAAGCAGGCTACAATTCGTATGGCTTCTGGAGAAGATTCCCCTGGGTATATTGATCGCATGGTATCACACATTGATCGTCTTATATTACCTCCATCTACATCGCCGTTACTTACACACCAAGATCGCCGCATAGTTTCTGCTCCCGCGGAAACGAAACAGAGGAGTATTTCCCGGCCATTACCAGCGATTAATGAGGCATATGGAGATGAATTATCACCCCGAAAAGTCGAATCTGACCGCATTGCATCAGCTCCAGAGCCTCGTACATTAAAGAAAAATTCCAAATTCTTCAATGAAAGAGAAACAATTCGGGTAGTCAATGCTTCAGCTGCATCTTGTAGCCCTGTTAGAGCTCCAGCATCTCTCACAATCAGGAAGAAGAGCTCACAAGGCGGTCAAACCAAGGGACAGTCCGGACCAGAGTCTTTCGACAACTCCCTCAGGGACCAATCGTCTGGCCTGGGATTGCGTCATCAATATTATGCCGGCTCTAAGGTGGAAGTCGGACCAGAATTATCTCGTATCGATGAAGACTTCAACTTGGATGATCAATATGCTCAAGATAGTAATGCAGGAACCATAGTAAAGAAGCGATCAGGTTGGTTTAGACGCAATTCCAAGGCCAGTGATGAAGGACAATCTAGAAGTTCCTCGATTGTAGGAAATGAAACTCTGTTGTCACAGTCATCAAGCAAGAGTGGTGGCCGGAAATCAGAACCAGAAGATCTTCCATCGATGCCACCGCCAAAGAAGAAAGTATCCATTCTTGGTAGGCTCTTCAAGAAAAAGCAACCAAAAACCGGAATGACAGTTGCTAGTAAGTACAAGCTAATTCATTTGATGTTGATAATACTGATAGGTCAACAGTACATGATATGTTCGACGAGGATTTGAGTATTCAAGATTCTATTGCAGATTCTCGACAACATAATCGTCAAAATCGTACGCATCAGATGGCGCGAGCACGCCAGATCGAGCCTCAACAAAACTGGCTAGCCAAATTATTCCATGTGAAGCCCGCTTCGAAATTTATCTGCTTCTCCGTTTCCAGACTTGCGGCAAGATTAGAGATAGCCAAGGTTCTCAAAGACTGGAAGAGATACGGCATTAAAGATGTTCAGGTTGACAAGCAGAGAAATATAGTCTTTGGTAAAGTCGGCTCAGAAAATTGTAAGTCTTGCTTGTGAATCCCAGAATATTTTACTGACATCAGATAGTTCTGAATTTGAAAGAGGTCTCATTCGCTGCTGAGATATTAACCGTTTTCGAGCATCTGGACCGTGGCAGAAAGATTAACCTCGCTGTAGCACGAATCACACAAGAAAGAGGTGCTGCAAGCAGCTTTCATAAAGTTGTAGAGACCTTAGATTCCGTCTTACAAGTTCGTGGAGTTCTCGTCATGGATGAAGAAAAGAAGAGAATGATGGTGAGAACAGTAAACTCCATGATAACCGAAACAGTCATCTCTTAAATCTAAAGTCGTGGCGATTGTCAATTTTCGATACTACATATCGCTAATACCCCCCAATTTGGACATTTGAGTATGGGGATATATCTCTCTAACCTCACTCGAGATTGGACACATACAAATCCTGGTTTACCACATAGCAGTATTTGGATGTACTTGCTTCTTTTGTAGATATACCATGTTCAGCATAGTGAGTTTCTTTGGAATTTGCATGAAGTGGTGGATATTTGAGTTGCGTTACGTGGAGGAGGTGTAAAAAGTAATCTAATATCCTTCACAGCAAGAAAGAAAGGGGTAGAATTAATGATAGATGGAGGTCTAAACGGTCCGAGTTTATTATCAAAGAAAGATGAGAGACCGTTACAGGATGTTGATTTTCTTTACTTCCAAATAGGGGAAATGAGTTCTTTTCGCTTGTGTACTTAGGAAATCCAAATCTCTTTGATTCATGTTGATGGGTTTATGATTACAATTTTGGTGATGTGATTTGGACTGTTGGTATAGTGAATTTGATACCCTACTTTTTTAGTCACCCTTTTACACCTGAAATGGAACATTGAATCCTATAGCGAACTCCACAATCATGCATAATTTTAACCTTAACCTTATATCTCCACCATGATTTCGAGATTTCGACTCCACATTCGATACCCTAAGCCCTAAATAACCTTATTACATATGTAGTCCCCATCCCATCGCATTGCGTGCGTCTCCTTCCGCCCAAGATAGACGCCACTAATATACCACAATACGGTTATCTCAGCAATGTAATGCCATTAGCCATCAGACATACAGTACATAATATTCTGTAACCTATCTGCTGTGTACCGAGAAGATCGTCCATATGGGCAGGAGATATACATAGTATTGTTGTATATTTTAGTATTTATATTCTGATTCTGATTCCTCTTTCCGCGTGACAAAAAATGGGTTCCTAAAATTTAGTCCTGATAAATCTAATGGTACCTATCAACGTGTGGCTTGATACTTCATACTCCATGCGCCTTCCCGTCAGTCAGTCAGTAACCTTAAAAACGGACAGAAGATTGATCGAGTTATCTCTCCTTCGTCAGTTACATTACATTAAATTACACCTTGTAATCCATCCATTAATCATCATCATGCATGTATGTATGTACGCAACAAATCATAAATAGATAGATAGTTAACCAAACCAGTTAATCGGTATCGCGGTTATCATACAATATGATACAGTTTTATCTTATACAGAGGAGACTTGCGAAATCGACCGGTCGTCGTCGTCATTGCAATCTTGTATATTGCGAGGTTGGAGGGGGGGGGGGGGGGGGGGTTCTGCATAGTACTCGTATGTGTGTGGTTAATCATACTTGCAGGTTATTACCTACGTTATGTTATGTCTATCTATACCAGATGAGAATTATCTGAGTGGATTGAAAGAATTGAGACATCTATAACTACCCGTAATAAATGTATGTATTTCACTTCATTTAGAGATATATACGAAGGAGTATTGACATGGCATGACATCTTCCAGTAATCTTACTCTAGTCTTACAACATTCAATATACCGTAGAGTAGAGTGGAGGAAACCCCTCTTGAAAAAAAATAGGGCTAACCTTACCTTCCTTACCTAACCACCCACCGCCCTAGACAAACCAAACCTCTTTTTCTTTTCAAAATTTATATAACTCATCAACTCAACTTCATAACTTAAATATTCCTCAACTCTATTCTCATAAAATCTTTTCCAAAATACTACGTTTAGTATAATTCAAGATCCTCCTAACTTATATTAGATTTAGTTAAGTATTTTGATACCTTTTTTGTTCTTTTTGTGTGTGGGGTTTTTGGTGGAGAGTGTGGTGTGTGGTGGGTGCTATCTATTATCTACTCGAGCTACTAAAAAATAAATAAATTAGATCACCTGGATTTACATATATAAGGTTAATATACTAAATATACTAGTGAATGAACATCGAGTTTTTAAGTACTGGTATAGTATTCAGGTAAGTGAGTGAGTATTCTTTAAAGGTATTTTCCAGTCGTCAGTCTTCAGTCTTCCATTCTTTCTTTATATCTTTATATCTATCCTCTTCTTCTACTTCTGCTTCATCAATATTCACCTCCCTTTTTATCTTCTACTTCTTTTATCAATCGTTTTAATAGTCAGGGAATATTATATTATTCGTAAAAGTCTCACAATCATATCATATCATCCACACACACACACACACACAGTATTATCATCCAATCAATCATCCAACCCCACTCAAAAACGAATTAAAGAATTTCGACCATTCCCAGAGAAGCAAACCCTCTTTCTTCTCATCTCATCTCATCTCTTATCTTCTACACATTCGTTGACCGCAAGAAATTCTATACAGCATATTCGTCTATTTATCCTACAGTCGCATGCATGCAAGCTTGGAAGAATCAAAGTATCTCATCAACCCAATCCATTCATCCATTACCGATATTCGATGCACCACACCGACAGCACGCCAACATCGTCGAAACCACACAATCACAAGAAGAAACTCAACAATCCTCAACCCCTTCACATTCTAATCAGAAGTCGATGTGAAAAATTCAAAATTCTCCTACATAAAAAAGTAAAATGGTCAAAATCCAATATCGCTATCGCTATCGCTAACTAGCTTATTCCAAATCTCCTTTTTCACCTCCCATCCCATCCCTTCCCACAAACAGCCCTTCCTTCTCGTAACCTCGCTAATAACCACAGATATCCACGAGCGAGCTCAAATCAAAATTGCAAAATGGGCACACAAGAAAACAACATGCACCCAGCATTTATTCCCTAACATCGCACGCTCATCTCCTAACATGACGAGGAGAGAAAAGAATAGGAAAGAGCAAAAGGGAAGAGATAAAGGACCTTTTCAATCCATCCATACTCGAATACAAAAGATAAACATACAAGCAAACACATTTCAAAAGTGTTTACCGAAATCAATTCCCACGCCAAAGCTCCACCCAATTCCCATTTCGATTTCGCATTTCCCTTTCAAAAGCTAATCCCATCTGAGCCATATAACCCACCCATTCATTTCCATCCCGCCCAGATCGAAATGTCATACAGAGATATCGACAATTCCGCAACTCCATAACAATTCCACTCTGATAAGCTACGATACTATATTCCACACCAAGCCCATACTGAAAAGTTTTTGGCTTTTTTTTAAGAAAAAAGAAGAACAGAAAAACATCTATCGAAATGCTCAAGGTTTCATGAACATGATCGATTAGAATCACATAGCAACGCCACCAACTCCAACTCCATCTTCCTTGAGTTCTGTATTGCCCTCATCGAAAGAAGATATCCGCCCAACCATACAGTCAGTTATATCCCACCTCACTCCTATCCTATACTATCCTATCCCATCCCATCCCATCCAATCAAACCTCATATCCTCCATATAAACTCCAAACGCCCATATCCTTTAATCAAGGCGCCGAATGAATACCCATCCACCGACCCAAGCTAGCACAGCGATTTGCGTTTGTAGTGTGTGCTTGCCATCTCGTTAAATTTTAGATTTCAACAAGAGAAAGGAAATCAACAAACCAGGAGAATAGAGTGGTTCATCTTTATGATAATTCTTTTTTTACCATCTCCGGACTTTCGTCGTTGGTAGAATCACTCAAGATTTCAGATTTCTCGACAGGTGATTGAGATCCTCCATTGGCATTTGTAGTGCCATTTGCAGCCTTTGTTCCGCACCCTTTAACGAGTATGTGTCTCTGAGTCAGGGTTAGTTTATGATCAAGAATAAAGAAATCAGAATAGGATAAAACAAACCTTTAATGCATCTTTTCTCGAGAAACTTTTTTCGCAATGACCACATGGGAATGGTTTCACAGACAAATGAATACGTTTATGACGTTTCAAATCGTGGTTGCGACTGAAAGATTGCGGACACTGATCGCATTTAAATGGACGATCATTCTGAGGCATCTGTTGAGGATGATGACCACCATACATTGCTCCGGGCATTTGTTGAGGATATCCCATATTGCCCATTCCACCGAGGAGTGCCATTTGACTACCGGGTTGGTGGACATTCGACATGATAGGTGCGGCTAAGGTGGGGAGATTGTAATGTGGGAAGGAAGGACGGGAAGGATAGCCTTGGTGAGGTCCGCCCATGGAAGAATGCGAGTGGTGAGTTTGAATAGGGGAAATACGATTGGAAGGGGCGGAGGAGGTATTGGGAGATTGCTGTGCGGGAGATTGCTGAGCATAGGCGGGGAAAGACGATTGCTGAGGGGTGGAAGCAGGGGGGTAGTAATTTGGAGTGGGAGGTGCTCGTCCGCCATAATTATCGGGAGCTGGCACGTTAGCCTGTTGAGGTGCTTGAGAGGAAGATTGATGAAGATTCATGAGATTATGAGTTGTCATTTGTTGCTGCTGGGAATTCTGTGGTGCAAGAGTGGGGAGATTTTGTTGTTGTCCACCTGAACCAGACATGGGAACTCCAGTAGAGAAGGGAGGAAGGCTCTCATACGTAGGTGGTGGCAGGCCCTCTGATGAGGTGGGAGAATGTGGAATTCGTGATCCTGGGTAGTTACCCATGGAGGGCGAATATAGTGGCCTACTCATATAACCTTGTTGTTGTTGTTGTTGCTGCTGAGCATAAGATGCACTCATCGGTGGCGCAGAACTGAACGTGAAGTTGTTTCCAGATTGATTATTTGGCCAAAAAGCCGAAGGTTGATAGGGAGGCACGCCGGCCGTCGAACTACCGGAGCTACCGCTGTTGATGCTGGACGCGAGAGGACTTAAACCTTCATGCGAAAGGTTGGCTGGAGGTGTTAATATATTGTTGACGACAGCAGTCACCGGCTGGGAAGAAGTGTTTGTAGTGCCGTGAATATAGTTGTTCGATTGTTGTTGATATTTGTGATGGTGCATTCCAAGAGGCTCTGGAGGGGGAAGCTGAAAGTTGGGGAGGCTGGATGCGGCGGGCCGGCGAGCTGTAAAGCTGGCGGTCTCCATAATAGTCGTGGAAGACTATTGGAAAGTCCACGGTGAGGGATCTTAAATTATGAAGGCCCTTAATTTTTCTCTGGATCACCGATTTCACGTTGTCGCGTGTGAAAGGTATCTGGTTCGGACGGGTAGATGCGCAACCGAGGCGAGGGAACGAGGGAACAGTTAAAAATGGGGAGTGGGGATATTTCCTTCTTTCTAGATCTTCCTTTGCTTGTGACGGTGATTGTGATGGGAAGAGAGATTTTGATAAAAATTGCAAGGTAAAGATAATCAAGTAGAGAGAAGAAACAAGAGACTAATTTGGATCAAAGTGCTATCTTATTCTTTCAGATATCTTAGGAATCTCTTCGATTTTGAATATATGGGGGTAAAAAAATAGATGGTGGGATATTGATGATCAAGAGATCAGTCAATCTTTGTAGGTTCGTTAGGGATTTTGGTAGTGTATTTACTTGGAATGGAGAATGTGGAGTGTCGATCACCTGGATGGCGGCCGGGGAGGCGTCTGCTTGATTTATGTAGGTTATTAGGCCTGGGAAATGGTCTGTGCTTATGGAGTAGTGTTTCTTCGTAGGGTCGTGAGTGTGGGTGTGAGTGTGGGTGTGGGCGTGGGTGCAGGTGCAGGTGCAGGTGCGTTTGGCTGGATCCTCTTGGTCGGAGCTGGAGGGGTGAAGCAGGGCTTTTTAATGATGATTGATTTTCGATCTTTCCCTGGGCCGACCTCGTGGTAAAAAGGAATGAATATCGATCGGCTAGGGATGGGGATGTTGATTAAGTGAATATGAATAGATCAGAGTTGTTCGGAAAATCAAAAAATGGAAAATAGATGAATTTGAGAAATGTAATTACAAATAAATAATGTAATCGAGATATAAATGAACTGTATATAGCATAAGTATAATATTGGCTAGATGTTGAGCTGGTTTTAATGACAGGGGGGGAGGAACTAGTATAAGGCTAGCTCCCAGATGTCCCAGCTATTGCCAAAATAAAAGAGAGTTTTGGTGAGTTGGGGGCGATTTAAATTGATTTTAGTGTGATATGGCTGAATACCTCCGAGCTCTTGGAAGTTAGGGGACTTTGTATGGTGGTCAAGAAAAATTAAAATAGGTGGGAAAAATCCATGGGGGTCCTGCGATGCCGATTGATTGGGACGGAGAGACGATTGAGCGAGGGAAGCGGTCAGATTCCAGGGTCAAAGATGTTTAAATGTTTAAATGTTTAGATGTCTAGATGCAGGATGCAGGATGCTGATAAGGGTTGTCGTGTAGTAGTAGTAGTACTAGTAGTAGTAGTAGCTTTTTAGATCGGGCAAAGCTTCAAGGGTTTCGGGTTATTGTTTCTCGATGAAGAATAGTTCGAAGGATATCGTAGGATAATCGTGTGATGTTGATTTGATTTTATATTTTATAATCGTTGCTTGAGTGATTCGATTGGTTCACGATAAAAATGATTGGGTTGATATGACAGATGGGGGTTGATTGATCGTTGGTATTGATTTGGGGTTACAACTTGCAAGTACTGTACTGTATGTAGGTAGTCTTTGATATATATTTAATGTTAGGTTATCGCTTCTCGCTGATCCGATTCCTGTCGTTATTGCGTCCTGTAGGAGATATCCGGCTCCCTTATGCGATGTCCAGCTGGAGGTAGGTTATGTATGTACTGTACTGTACTGACGTCCGAATATGCGGAAGAGCAATAGAGTCACAGGTAGATCGGACGAGTAGGCAAGCTGGATCCAAGATGAGATCGAATGAAGGGGTTTTGAAACTTATATCATTTGGGGAAGTGACATGAGGTGGAATTTAGATCTCAGATGATATGATGGAATTAACCTGGTATTATTGCAACTGCATAGGTACTCTGTACATGAATATAGGATTGATGGATTAGGGATTAAATTATTCTTTTCGCTTCATCTCGTCTCGTCTTGTCTTTCTCGACTCGTCCAACAGCTCTTGAATTAGATTTGCACCCGAATTTAGACAACTGTGCTTTGCTATGTTTCGATTGTGTTCGGGGTTGCTGCTGATTAAACTTAAAGTGCTTACATTCTCCAAAGTTGTAGAGGTATTCCCGACCTAGGATGATGTTCGCATTCAATATTCTACTTTCTTATTCTCCCTCTAGGTACAGACAGGTACAGTTCATTTGTCAAATTATATTGTTTTACCATTGTACAATTATCAAGAGAGAAATCTACTCATTTGTACTTGTATTGGGTTGAATATTGTTTCCTCATTTTATTTCTCCTTTTAATTATTACATGTTTCCTATCTTAGGGGTTTTCCCTTTCCCTCCTTTCTTTTATGCGATTAACAAGGATTGCACTGGGTGAGATATGCATCACATTGCTTTTTTGATCGTTTCTTCTACTTTGCAGCTAATGAAAAGCTTGACTTTTATATCATATGATGAAAAGACGGGATAGATACTGGGAGTTCTCCGTGGAGGACATCATAGACGGTATGGTATGGTATGATATGGCATTACTGTACCAATTATTATATGGTATTGCTGAATAGCTTCACATTATCTATTCCCTAGTTCGTTCTCTTTCGTCCAACTATTCTTTAAAATAATCTTCGAGCCCATACCAATATCTCCATACTCCATACAAATAATCACCCCGTCGGCTCAAATCCACGCGATTACTAAATAAGGTCTCGCATGGGAAAAATACAGTTCACCCTCATCGTTTCCCCATGTTCAATTACCAGGATTCTCCCCCCCCCCGCCCCTTCCAGCATATTTTATTTATTTATCGGGCGTATGCGAGTATGTCCCAAAGGCGTTCTGGCTGAACAACTTAGCTCGGGCGGCTTGAAAGCCAAGGTGTGAGAAAAACAGGATGAATAAGAAAAGAAAGATTTACCATAGGAACTTGGGATTCGAAAGCAAAAACGCCCAAATTTGACCTTGCACGTTTTTGTTTTCATACTCGAGTTAAGGGATGCTCCAGACTTCTGGCTGTTGGTGTCAGATCAAATGGCGGTAGCTTCTTCTTCCTTTTTTTTTTTTGCGATGCATATGATACAAAAAAAACTTGTTATTCAGACATTTTCATTTGAAATGATTACTATCGTATAAGACTTACATATAAGTTTTTTATTTATTTAATTATCTTGCGATTGGTCTATCCTTGAATAAGAATGAATCAAGCTTGGGGTTTGGGTGTACGAAAAAAGTCAATAGACTAGATAGATAGATAGACCCCTTCACATCGTAACATTTAATTCTCCTACGTATTATTATTTCACATTGTACACCCAACCAAATGTTCTCTTTTTTTATTTTTCCCGTGGTGCTTCTTGCTTTGCTTCATCCTGTTACAGCATTTCGGAGAATGGGAAAAAGATCTGGGGCATGAGCACCGGACTCGAGAAAAATATGCAGCTTGGAGTTACAAGACCAGGGCCATGTATGTCAGTATCGATTGTGATGATCTGGGATGTTTTTTTTTCTGGTCAATTTTTGAGGGAGGGGAATGGTCGTATATTGAGTCTGCTCTAGATAAGATTCTATCATTTCCCAAGCGCTTCTTGAACGAATTAAAAACATAGGTGGCGTTTTCGAAATGTTTTTTTCTTGGAATACTCGTAGAATTTCAAATATTACTAAGTTATCACTACGACTAATAAATCATAATACTAAGATAAGTTTGGGCAGTTGTCAAAGACATATGTAGTGAGTGAGTGAGTGACAGACACAAAATAACACATCCGAGATACTTTAAGCTTGTACTTCATTAGTATAGTGTCGTGTTCGTGTGCATCGATCGTAATATTATTATTATTATTCTAATTCCTTCTTTCCTCCTATTTACTACAATACTTGCAATCTTGCAATCTTGTATTGAGTTACTTGAACTATTTGTATTTGATTCTATCTAGAAAAAACTTGGAAGAAAATTGTCTAGGTATTTATATCTTTTGGATCTAAAACATATACGTCTGTCTCTATTTAGTCAAGACTCAAAAAAATCTATTAAGATAATATATATATATATATATATCCTCAAGACAAAAAAAGTAAAGAAAAGGCCAATCTGGAATTTTGGAATGCACTGACCAGGGGTCTAATTGATTGGCGTCTTTAAGCTTCGGGGACCGCCCACATTGATCCTCGTTTCGATGTAAGCTTGTTTTTTATGGCTTACTCATTGCTGGGATGCGTGCAAGGGGATGGAGGTTGTGGTGTTGGAAAGGAGAGTAAAATGGATTGGATTGGATTGGATTGGATTTGGGTTGGATTTAGATCTTATTATACGATAGTAGTATCGAGTTGACGATGTGTGTTTTTGGGATCATAAATATTAATGATCCATCAAGTATAGATAGATAGATATACATCGTCGTTGTCAAATGGTTTAGTACAGTATCTCGCTTGATTTCTATCTATCTTTGGTGGTGACATGATGACATATATTCTATTCTCTTCATTCATTAAGTAATCTAACTTAAGAGTGACAACATCCTTCGCTTCAAATCAATAAATAAAACCACCTTCCCCTTCTCTAACTCCCTCTCAAAGTATTCAGATGACCTCCCTATGATCAGGCAGCATTGAATGATCCTGAAATTCATTTCAGCTGCTCCTCCTCTGTCGAACATCCATCTATTCATCTATCTATCTATCCATCACGCAAAATATCCTAATCTATTGAAAAGACTTGGCATGTAGAGTAGATAGACACAAATAAATGAGTGATCCTGAAACTATCATACCATACCATCATCTAATGCGTGACGACGAACTTCAGCTCAACTTATTACTTACTCAAACATGCCATTTCAGACGAGGTTTCTCGATTCTCGAAGATTTATTGGCGAGAGCACATGAAAATACTAGACAGCCTCCCAAAAGTACGAAATAGATATACCGTATCGGTGTTCAGTCATGTTCGCTCGGTGACCTTTCTGGTGATTCATTGGCTGAATCGTTTAATTTGCCCCATTGAGGTTTGGTTGGATTTGTGATGCGATAGATGGAGGAGGTCTAGACCGCTGGTTTGAATCTGTGTTTAAAGTGTGTAAGATACAATTCGTTTTCTCTGGATAATATATGTAAGTTTGAACTTATATATAATAATATGAGAGTGAGGGATTTACTTTGAAGATGACCAAATACTTTAGTTGATGTGAATTTGTAAAGAGAAGAATGTATGTAGGTGGGAATGTGTGAATGTTTGTATATTTGTATATTTGTATATATGTAAGAATTGAGAAGATCGAAGTATCCTTATCAAGGTGAAGTACCTACCTACAGTGTTAATTCAGTACCTACAGTGTTAATTGATTGAAAATGGTACCCTGCCCTGCCTTGTCCAAAAACATGTACACACCCACTCGGGAAAAGATCCATCCATACAAGGCAGGTACTACAATAACTTCCACCGCCCAAAATACCAAAATACCAATAAGGTTATTCTCATAAACTCAAGATATGTTTGTGGGATTCTCCAAAGCTTCTTGGGTTCTTCTGTACCATATTTCAAAGTACAGTCAGTCAGTAGCTGTATCCACGATACCGGTATATATCTAGGATTCTTCATCATTCACCATTCATTCACCATTCACCATTCACATGAGTTAGGTAGTATTTCTCGCTATCCACTTCCACAATCATCCACCGACGGTAGAGGCGACCGAACGAACGATCGATAGTCTGGGGGCTTCAAGTTTAATTTTTTGGGGTACATGGCGGCTTACGGCTCATCCCTATCATTACCCCTACAGTGACAGTGGTTCCAACAGGTACAGTACGGACAGTGGGCGTTCAATCCCGGGGTGATCGAAAGGGGTAAATGAGAAAGCTAAGTAACATCAAGTATTGATCAGCCTACGTTATTGATTGTACAGAGTAGAGTACGACGAACAGGCATTATTTATTTTTCACTAGGGATAGAGAAGGGGAAATGTCCATTTTTTGATTTCAGTTGCAATTTGACCGTTGGGTTCTTTTCGTGGTTTTGGTATGCGATGGATTGTTATGTACGGAGTACTGAAGTATCAAAATACAGAGTAGTGAGTGAGTGAGTGAGTGAGTGAGACGGCTTTGGCTTTCTACAGAGGTATATTTGAGCGGGGAATTATACCCTGAAATCCTGGTGCCTACCTAATAACGTAAATAAATAAATACACAGGAAGGGGGGAAAACTTCCCGTTTTTCTTCGTATCACCAGCATTTCTTCGAGATTGGAGGGAGATGAATTGATAATCAATGTTTGTCTGAATGGATCCGATTGATCGATCAGCTCTACTGGCTTTATTATCCTTTGGAGAGGGGTAAATGCCAATGGAATCATTTCTTGGATGGAGTACAGTATATAAATGATGGATATCGATGAAGAGTAATAAATTCCTTCTTCCTACCATCTGAATAAATGACTAACGAGCAATATTACGATGATACGAGGAGGATGATTACTATTACTATTATCCTCATTCTGATTACCGCATATGAATACTTACTTACCGAGTTACTCTATCTCCAATCCTACTCAAATCTCCAATCCTTTGACCATAACCTTACCTACCTAGCTACATACCGTAGATTGACTATACTACAATATACAACATCAGCATACCTCAAGATTTTCAGCTTACTTTCGTAACTGCAACACCCTTCTCCTCTATGGTACACATTTGGTAAACCCGGCTGTTGCATTGCACTTTTTCGATGCATGGTTAACATACTCTATGTATGTAAGGTTATGTATGCATGGTAGATAGATAGAAGAAGGGGTTTGATGGAGACATAAGCGATGCCATCCATCTTGTTTTCTCTCACCAGCCCTTCCCAGCAAAGCGGATGTGGCATAGTGATTCTTGGAATTTTCCCACATCTGGTGGCTTTTTATCTTTCCATCAATGGCTGCTCTACAGATACTTGTAATAAATCCATGGAGCTTCCAGAAGACTGACAAGGTAAAAGTCGTGGGAGTGCCCGCCATGTACCACTGCATTTCGGAAACCTCTTGAATACCTTGGAACTAATTCTAATCTTACAATTAACCTACTACATACAGGATTTGTTTTTTCTTGCGAGCGTGCCTGGCCTGTCAGGTCTGTCTGCTTACACCAACCACCCTTTCAAAGTTTGAGCTCCGAAGACTTACATGAAAATCGTTGATGGTTTCCCTGCTGGCGGGGTTCCTGCTCCTGGTGCTAGAGTCTAAATGGTTTGCTAATTACAGGTTAGGATTTATACGACATCCGATAGTACGTACTACAGTACAACTTTTCGAGATTTCTTTGGCACTGTAGAAATAATTTGATGGCGAGATTTCATAGAACGCATCCTGGAATGCCATCATGTGTATTGGATATTCATGGCTGCTAGGCTGCAATCTTGTGGATGTGTTCCGAGGCGGATAAACTCAAATGTGGATGCGGATAGAGGGGATCGATCTAATACATACCATACCGCATTTCTTCTTCGCCTCAAACATTCATCATCAAATAATGTCCTTCGATATACGATAGAACCTTTGTCGATTTTTATATTCGAGATAATTACTCTAATACAATTGTTCTTGGTTTGTTTAGTTACCCAAGTAGGCGTGCGTTGAATAAATCGGAGATTATTGAAGAAGTTACTAGAAATAGATACATTTCCTATGTATGTATTAGTTCTAACTTACATTGGACACAAAATATAGCCGCAGCGTTGAGGTTACACAAGTATGTACGTACGTACATGGATGGTACTTACAAAATGACATTTGCGGCTGCAAATAGTATGAACCAGTACCACTGAACTACTTCTGGACTGGTGAATTGAGTGAACAGTATACCCCAAGTAAGTAATATCCCGATGTTACTGTCACACTCTTTCGCCGAAGAATACTTTGGTACATTTTCAATTTGCAAAAAAAGAAGGGCGACGGAAAGCAAAGATAGAAAGCCACCATTCACTGGCATGTCAATGTAGGGAAACCCACGTTCTTGTTATGGAGGGAAATCATGAGATGCATTGGATTGACAGCTTAATTGTGGGGCGAAAAGCTGAAATGGCAAGACACTGACAGATGCACATGGTCACTGTGATACTTCAAGGTTCAGCGTTGTTGTATTCTATGTTTCCGAACAAATACTACGATTCCCATTTCAACATATTCAAGATACACTCACACCGCCGTCTTGTAAAATCATGAAATCCATCCTATGATACTTTGCCAATATGAAGTAATACATTCCAAACGGGTCATGCATTCGATGGAAAATGCCGGTCTCATTTTTCTAATGGAACGCCAAAAGTCAGCCGCACCGTGTATACTTGCAGAGGGTGGTGGAAAGCCCTTCCGGGACACCTGACAGTGGTGGAATGGGCTGATAACGGTGAATTTTGCATGATGGTGGGCGTAATATACTATCTACTTGCTTCAAGGAGAAATTGAAAATCGAAACCTTCATCCTACATCCATCATCCTATTTCAAGGCTTCAAATCATTTACTCATCTATTGTGTATCAGAAGTGGAATTTTGGTTTGGAAGTGTCAGTGCGAGATGCATACACCTGAACCTGCCATTTGACGGCCCCCTGGATTTAACGAATGGAATGATCTTTAAATGGATACATTCCTTCCAAGGAACGCCTTGTGACATAAAATCGGCCTGAAGTTTGTGGCTACACAGTCCTTTGAATGCCTACTGGGATATCTCCAAAATACCGTCTTTGATATCACACAGGACCAGTTCTGTAAGGAACCAAGAATAGAATAGCGTGAGAGGTGCAACAAATCTTTCCTCCAACTGATCGACTTGTGGTCTAGCTAGTAGCTATTCGAAAGGGGAGATTTGCAATGCAATGTTCACAATGAGCGGCAAGTTTCTTAGTCTCATTTAACTACTTATAATGTTACCCATAAGGTAAGTGAGCTCAGAGCAAACGTTCCAGCGCTCGAGACTAACATCTTGCAAGGGAGATATCAACACTTGTTTCTCTAGTTATGGTACAAAGACATGCATTGGCTAGATTTTCCGATCTTTGCCAAAGAGTCAATGATTGCTATCAATCACATCATCGCACTAATATACATCCAATCTCCGCAACTCATATCATTTGTTGCTTTTATAGCGCAAGGGGTTTCTTTCCGGGCACGCTACCTCGATATTTGTCGAATCCGCCAAACAGGCGGGAATATAGTAGACAGTGCGGTAAAGTACCCGTTCAGACTATTGAAGCGTGGGAGAAAAATCTTCCCAATGATTGGTCACTGGTAACAACATTCGGAGAATTCTCAGATTGATGAAATATGTGTATTGGTCTGTATCCAGATCCATGCATTTCTCAACATGCCAACCGATCATGCTAACACGCAAACTACAGCATCGTATTCTTTTCAAATTCTCCATTCCAAATAGTAACTTCCATCAACTATCAAAGACCCATTGATAAGACCGAATCTAGCCCACAAATCGAGATATCTCCGAACCCGTTTTGCTGCAAAGCATGGGAAGGTTCAGGCTATCTATGTCATATCTCAACAATCCAAGTAATTCCACTCCGATTCCGCCAGTTAGCTTGTATTTGAATCTCCGACAATCCGGTACACATACTATTATTGACTAGCACTAGCACAGGTACAAAGAGAACTTATTAACCGGTACATGGCTATTTTGGCATTAGAAGGCTTTCGGAGTGGCCGCTAACTGGGAAGTCGATAGTATTTTGATCGTGCATCAAACTTGTCATTACCCCAATATTCCCACCAAGCGTCCACTTTCTTCACCCATCCATCCACCACATGGAACATTCCGCACCACAAGGACATTCTGCTATGTCCCTGCACTGCCCCGTGTTGGAAACTATGTGCTGTATATGCACGCTTGTGATTATTTGTCCTTAGCTTCCAGATAGTGTACTGCATACATCTAATATCTAACGATAACGCCGAACACGAGACCCGGGAGAAGATACCGTCTGGAGAAAGCTCGAGCTTACTAGTGTAAGTCCTTACTTCCTTTTCCCTCGATATTTGACCCTTCTAGAACTAAATGTTCATGCACCGTGCAGATTGTCCCAAGTCTAGATCTTAGTCGATTCATCGGCAGCTCTGGGGGTTCAGCGTCGGGACTTTGCCTCCCCCACTCACTCCGGGCCTTGGGTTTTCTCAGAAACACAATATTGAACAGATCTAGATTGTGGCTAGATTGTGGATTTTTCCCCATCGAGGCCCTCTTCAATTTTACTTACGGAGTACTACGGTCGGTTCCGAAACTAGCGTCGCTACCCAGTGCTTGCACTTCAGAAGCCGATGTCCAATTTTTTCTCAAGTGAGAATTATGTACAGAGTACATATATGTCAAGTACCCTAATCCCAGTCAAAGCCGAAAGTTAAAAGTATTTGAAATGACAAGCGCGCGCCGCGTCCGTGGTTTTTTGGGTCGAATTGTTAGCGTACGCATTTCTCATATATGGGCGGCCCGGTGAGCAAAAATCTGCACACGCACGTACGCACGCACGCCCCCTAGCCAGATTGCTGGGAATGGATTGATGTGCATACTATGTCACTAGATAGTGGCAATGCAATCAATGGTGAGGGGCTACTCTGTGGTTATTGTCTATAATACGATACGAGATGATGATAAGAAATGATTACTGATTGTAAGATTACAAGAAGTGAATCTCTTGTTTTGGTATATACAAGTATGGTTCTATTAACGACTTAATTAGAAAAGCTGTCAGTGAGTGTTCTCACTGTGAATGCTATATCCTATCAACAATTGAAAATCACATTCTAGAAGAACTAAATCCTTATCAAACTCACTAGATTCCTTTTAGTAAATCAATGTTTGAATTCGATATATTGATGAACTGATTTGATATGTAATTTGAAAAGGGATTATCTTCTGTGTGTCACGTGAGTGTATGGTGTGCGATATATGTATTTCGTTCACGTGGAGACCCTCGAGGCGAGACATTACTCTCACGTGAAAATCGGAGAATCGGCAAAAACTTGACTACTATTGCCAATTGGGTATCGTGTCTAGAGGCCTTACCATATTAAGTATGGTGTCTCAAAAAAATCACCATATTGAATTAGACGTAAATCCAGCGACCATCACACCAGCATAACTATAATCACACTCCATCATATCATATCATTCGCAGCCAAATCAAACTTCGCTATGGAGCTCAATTTGAAGTGGTCTTTATCAAATAAATGCAGATTTCTATATTTACTCCAATTCACATGCTGTCTTCTGTCTGCGAATGATGATTCTTTTAATGCGCACCTGATATCTTCTCTCGTTACGGTACTGCCGTCTAATTGAGAGAAAGGGCAGATCAAAATCTCTCTCTCTCTCCTCTCTTGTCCGATATCAATCAGACTTTGAAACTTCCAATATTCTGAACTACTTAGATTGAAGTGCATACATGAAAGCGCTTGCGCTTGGAGTAGAGAAATAAGTAAAGATATTGTTTTGCTTTTTAAATAGAGTTGACTTTGATGAATGATATTTCAATCTGAGAAGTCGGCATGTCGGGTTTATGTTCATATAAGAGAAGGCTCGAGGTAACTTGGCATCGAAAAGTTGCATGTCATTCGATGAGGAACTGAAATTCAGAGATTTGGTGGCCATGAGATTGTGGGTTCATTTATATGTCAGAAGGGGTTCTTAGGGAAAGTTCCATGAGACTCTTTCAATAAGGTATTTAGCTATGATGGCCCGACTACGTGGATCCTGCTCTGCTTCTGTTGAATGGCTACCAGACAACTATCTGAGCAAGAATGTTGAATTGCTAAAAAGAGAGCCGGGTGCCGTTTGATTCCGACTGTCGAGGATATCACCATCTTAGAAAATCGTGGGATCTATAGTTAAAATGCAGCACGCCACACGATCGTTTCCAACTAAATGACATACATGGAAATACTCATGTTGCATTATCCGTGTTGATTCGACTCCCGACTACCTTTTGTACTAGTGTATCTTCTTCTGCGCGGAACAAGTCGGTTCTAGCTCTGAGTGATAGAATTGAAAAGGTTGAGATTTTACAAGTGTAGTTGGTAGAAAGAGCGGGGCAATGAAACCTCGTCTTTTGGTATTGTTTCTGGGTACTAAGTGGAGAAGTAAGAGTGAGAAGACTGAATTGGCAAGGAATTCGGTTTGTTTTGTTTGTCGAATGATGTTTGGGTAAAGGTAGATCCTATCGTGAATGCGACTATTTTGGGTTTCAAGACAAGTCAAGACAGGTGCGTTACAAATGTATATCTGGGGTCTTTAGGGAATCCGAGCATGGTGAATCAAAAATCATTGTGTATGGAAATTTTTAGTTCGACTGATGAATCTGTCTGATACTAGAAGATAATATTTGTTCGTAGAAGCTATGCCTCATCCATCTATCTCATTCTATACTGCAAGCCAAACATCATTCGACACCGAAATACAAATCCTCTAATAGTCGGTCTTTTAAAGATCACGCGCTTCGTTCCGACTATTGATTCCTCCCACTCTGAAAAAGGACTTGCAAATATACCATCTATCCTACACAGTAAAATTCTTCAACTTCTTTATCTAAACCCAACAAGTCAAAAAAGTAACCATTCCCCATCCAATTACGCCTCGTTCAATACCACAGTTCTGGCTTCTTTCCGTCATGTCAGTCAAGACATCCGATCCGTGGTAGCCAATTTGTATTCCGGACACCATTCATCCAAATTGACCATATGTCTCTGAATATATCTTGTAGGTTGATGGAGGCCTGTTTCGCCGGGATATTAGTTTCTATACATGTTCTTATATTCAATAGATAGATAGAAATTTATTTTTTGAGAGGAGAGGGGACTTTATACCCAAAGGATGTGGATGATCAATCGTCTCAACCGCAAATGTTCTTGCAATTTCCATACTCGGCAAATTAATTCCATCCTCAATACCCTCCTCAATCTCTCTATCTTGTAAATCTTTGAACCTAAACCCATCACACATTCATTAACTCCATATACATCATCTCTCCAGTCCAATATCACCAAAACGTACCTAGCATAAAACCACTGATCCTCCGCCGGATGCGGATTATCACTATACTTCCACTCATCCAACACCCTCAAGATCGTTTTCCTACTCCTCATACTCAAACCCCCATTATACCCCTGGCCAAACTTCGGTTCAATAGGCGCACCAATTAAATGGTATTCCATAAAATCATCCACACTCCTCGCCGCATTCGCACACAACATACTATCCGTCTGAAACAGCAATATATGTTCCGCGGGCGCCAGATCCTCCCACAACCAGCGCGTAGTCAGAAATGCAGAGACGGAATCCCAATTGTAGAACCAGGTACCCGGAGCGAGAGGGCGCACGATGATCCGGCCCGAGGCCTGGTGTCGGAGGAGTGCCGCAGAGGTGGAGAAGGATCCGAAGTTTTCGGCCGACGTGTAGATTATGAGGGGCCAGGTGGGTCCTAACACGGCGCTGAAATGGAGAATCAAAGGAATAATGTTGCCTGAGCGTCGAGTTTCGATTATGACGGCTACTTTGTTGCTCATTGTTATATTTGCTATTGAAGGCTGGGGTTTGATTCCGAGATATTCTGATGAAGGTATTGGTGGGATATCATGATTCGCTAGATGAGTTGAGTTATCGGCCCCAAATTTGACGTTCCATGCATTGCCATTGTTTCTTGAGTGTTCGATGGCAGTTCGGACGAATAAAATAAATATTGTGAGATAGATCACTGGAAGTAGTAATTTTCGAGGTTTGGCCTTGAGGAAGTTTTCTTTGGCCGTGCTGATGTTGTAATGATTCAACATAGCTGTCCCGAATTATGTAAATGGGGATGAAGATACAAGCAGCTTCTGAGATTTGTGATTGTATAAATTGAGAATCATTTCTCCTGTTCTAGGGATGATTTCCTTGCAATACGCCATGCCGCATTTAGAATTTGGAGAAAAAGTAAATTCTGAAATATGCGCAACTGAGACAATTTCATGCGAGACTGGATTTCAGAGAATATGATAATGATAAGAACAAACATGGATCTAAACTCCTTACTGTTGTCGGGAATAAGTAACACTATGGTTCCCTTCCTGTCAGATATCATTCTTCTTGATGCGTATCAGATTTTCAGAGACAATAAACTCGAACATCTGCAGGGTATATCGAATAGTCATCGTTAGAAATAAACGTGAGAGACAGGTTCCCCAGAAAAACACCATCATTTTCCAGATTCAGATCTAGAATTCTGGATCCTTTCTCCTACTTTCTCTTTCTTTTCCACATGTATCAGGCGCGAATATGGAAAACCCAGTATACTTTTCAGACATCAGATTGGTAGACAATTTCTTTCGCATTTGATTTTATATCGTCGTGTTTGAAACATTTCCCAAGTTTCATCGTTTTCGTCCATTCCGCAACAGCTCACAGTAGCAGCTCACAGTTATTTTTTCGAGTACAGAGCACATACTGTACATTCCAACTAGTACATTCCTGTAAAAAGTCAAAGATTTCGTGATGCATCATACAGTTGCAATTGCATTCAATCAATATCTTGCTCTCTTTTAACGAGTGTACTTGGAGTCGACGCATTTGTCGATTCCAAGTTAAAATGATTTTGTTTCCGAGAACAGGCATTGTATAACTTCTGCGTCAATATGTAGAAATACCATTATGTTTTGTATTAGAGAAGCATCTACTTTGATGTCTTATCTATTTTTCATCAGTATTCTTGAATTTGACGTCCTTGGATTTTGTTTGAACCATAGCCATTCTTGACAGCACAAATATGGTGACTAGATATCACAGTTTCGTGATTGCATTTTTATTATTTGTTTGGGTGACGCATTACGGAAAAGGAAATAATGATGGCGAAGGGGGGAATAGGGGAATTTCGACGTCCCCACCTTCAATGATTGGTGGCGATGAAGAAGATGTTATTAGAAGAGTAGGATTGAGTAAAGGTAATGGGCAGAGGGGTAGCGAGACCGGTATATCAGGGCATATGGAATTTAAGGGAAACAGATTGGGAAGGTTAGAGGAAATTGGAATGGGAAGGGGAAAGAGTGCACCTGGCGATGCCAGTCCGCATGAGGAGAAAGTGTTGAAAGAGAAGGGGGAGAAGCAAAGATTAAGGGAGGAAAAGGAAGCGGAGAACAAAAAAATAAAAGAAGAAAAGGAAGAGCAGGACAGAAAATATAAAGAGGAGCAAGAGAGGAAAGAAAATGAAGATGATGAAGATGATGATGAAGGTGAGGAGGAAAATATGAATGGAGAGGAAGGAATGGAGGTTGAAATAATCTTGGAGGAAGATAAAAGTGATGAGGATACGAATAACGAAATGGAAGAAGCGAAGGACGAATATAAGCTCCCTGTCCTCCAGTCACTCTGTGAAACTACCAAAGTTCAACCCGGCCTCTATCTCCAATGTCATTCCTGGTGTGGTCCCAACTCCACATCCATCTGCGGCGGATTAAACAATGCCCGCAATCGTATACAAACGTGTCTCCGTTTGGCCATAGATCTCGGCGCCGGAATTATACTTCCCACAGTGCAATCCCATCGCAACGCCGAGAAGTTCATTGACTATGGCGATAGCACTGATAATACTGTATGTCCAGACGTATATTGGGATATTGAATTTCTTGTCCAAGAAATGAGTTCCGCATGTCCAAAGCTAGAAGTACGAAGATGCGGGGATGTTTCGGGAATAGACGAGGATAGAATCATACAAATGGAGAAGAGAGAACATGGAGAAGAAAGTCACCACATCGGCACGTTCAAATCTATCGTGAACGATCATTTAGAATCTCTTTCCCTGTCATCCATTTCAGTCGAAAATCCAGTCGCGGTCAGCTTTGGCGATACGATATATGCATACAATTATACATATGATTCGGAACAAGCCCTACAAAAACAGCTATTCCGTACCTTAAAATACAATCGGAAACTACTCGATCTCGGATCGAGGCTTCGATATAGTCCTGAGTTACGTGGTGGATATATCGGAGTTCATTTCCGGGGCGAAAGCGATTGGCCCCAAGATTTCGGTTCACGAGAAGATCAAATTAATTTGTTCACGCAGGAAATCGAACTTGCATCTACTGCTCAAGGGGCTGCCGAGGGTATCAAGACCATATATATAAGCTGTGGGGATGAAGCAGCCATTTCAACGTTCCGCGAGCCCCTTTCGGCACTGGGGTATCGGGTTTATGACAAGTGGGATTTGGTACCATCTCTTTCCAAGCTATCTTCGCAACTAAAAGGAATGGAGTTCGACATCATAGCTATTGTTGACTATGCTGTGTTGGTTGAAGCGGAATTCTTCCTCGGGGTATGGATGTCAACATTTTCCCAAACCATTGCATATGCCCGGACGGTGGAGTTTGAGCAGGACTACTGGGAGACATATATTAATCCAGGAAGTAGAAGGAATGGGTTGACGAGACTGTGGGATCAAGTGCCTGCTTTAAAAGGAGATGAGACGACTAAGATATTAGTCGTTAACACTGGTGGGTTCGATAATATGGATTCTTACCCTTAAGAGTTGATGGTAGAGACATTGAGTTGCAAGTTGAGGGATAGTTTCGTAGGTAAGTAGATGAATATACTTTCATTAAAAATAATAAGAGTTAGCCAAATTATTGATGCAGTCAACCTTCTTAAGAATCTCGATCGAAAACTGATCTTCGGGTCTAGGTCCGGGAGATCTTACTAGGTATGGGTTCCGATATTAAGTTGCACCGTTAAAGTTTAATATCAAGGCACTGGAATCAATACATATTTGTTAATGCATCGGGCCAGAAAAGGATTGGTAAAAAAATAAAATGCATTCGACATTATATATTACACCATGGTAGCCGAACTACACTTATCCTCCTCCAATGTCTAAAATATGATCCATGCAATTCACATATGTGTACTGAAGGTATGTTCAGTATATTTGATGTACTCCACGCCAGCGCTAGATGTTATATCGGAAAAGCCACCTTTGGCAATGGATTGAAGTCTTTTTCGTCATGATCTTGTAACTCGATAAATAGTTTGCGTTTTGATCTGTACATATATGAAAGCACTGTAGTGCCGCGAAAAGGTAGCAAATCAAGAAGTGTCGTTGCGACTCTTCCATTCCCTTTCTTCCTGCAACCGACCTAGGCTATGAACTTCGAGGGAACAACAAATTTCCCAAGAGTTGCTCGCTTGGTCACAGTCGCCGATAATCACCCTGCGACCTGTAATATCCTTAGATAGTAGGCCCGTTATCCTGCGGAAACTCTAGGATACCTTTTTACTCTTGAATTTCCTTTGAATATCCTCCTCTGTAAACTTGCGAGTCTTTGTCCTCAGCATAGCTGCCAGCTCCTGTTTGCTCTTCCCAATATTGTCCCCTGTAGGAACGAGACATCCAGCAAGATGTTCATAGTCCTTCTGCATCAATTTGATAAACATCATAATGTAATCGATATTTTGGAAGACGAGAGCTTTGCCAGAATCGTAGTTGTGTTTTCCTTTGAGGTAACTAAGTGGTTGATCGCGCCAATGTCGAAGTGGGTTGAGATGATGGGCCGTGTGCCAACCGTCGTTGAAGCAATTGCGGTTACTCTACAAATCAATAAGTTAGTTGTGAACTCGCACAGCCATGGATTTATAGAATGATCCCTTACCGCCACATCAATCAAAACAATAGAAGATCTATAATCCGAATCAGGATCAATTTCATCAACCAATGCATGTTGACCCCAGTTCCCCACCATTAATCCAATTCGCATTTGCATGAATGGTATCAACAATACAAAGAGGGTTGGCCAAAAGTTCAATCTAGCCATCACATACATACCCACGTATGAGCCAACCTCCCAGAACAACACCTCGCATGCCAATCTCGTTTTTTTAGTCCGGAAGAAGTACAATGGAAGCTCAAGCCAGATGAAGAACATAAAGCGACCCCAGTACTTCAGGAAATCAATTATATCATCCCGTTGATACCGCAGAGTCGAAGAAAGATCATCCGGTCCATTACCCTCAACATGATGACATTTGATATGATGGTAGTAATATGAATGTAATGTGTGACCCATGAGAGGCTCGAGGAGGTATGGAAACGTTTTGTCGAGCCATGCGTATTTCTTTACTAAAACGCCATTGTTATGGATATGGTTGTGAAGCATAAGGGTAAAAGGTCCGCAGTAAAGAGCCTGCATGATCCAATGGCAGAATCCATGTATCAATGAAAATCTGTTGTATAGAATTATAGCACTCGGGACCGACGTAACAAGGTAAAGGATGATATGTGTGAGGAAGACAACGTCTGTTGGCCGGCGTACTACTCCTTTCCCCCATTGTATGTATGGCTCAAGTATATATTGATATAAAGGACCGGGGAGGCGTTCAAGATCTTCTTGATCCCAACTTGTAAATACTGTAGGTTGGAATTTTTCGTTGTTCTCATCGTTGAGTGCTTCTAAAATCGAAATTTGTTCGTCGATTTGAGATTGGCTTTCTTGAATTGCAGAAGTGTCCGAAGTATTGGCTTTGTTCTTTTTTTGTACGTCTTTTAGCAGTAATTCAAGTACTCTTCGATCGGGTTGAGTTAAATTAGGATTCATGGCTTGGAGATCCATGATGGTAGAGAGAATTGGTTGTTAACAAAGTTGTTTGTGGTATAAGGACATGAATGAATATTTGTATTAAAAGGAATCTGTTTGGGACCATAATTTTGCGATTGAGCTAGCAGATTCACCTACCTACCTAGTATTGAGAAGACCGAAATACCCTTTAATGCTCATGAAGACCCACCGTATGAAGATCAGGGTCTAAATCATATACCTATTATCACCCCTACCGCGCAGTTTCTATTATTGCTTCATCTAGACCGAGAGCCCCTTTATATGCGTAAATGCACGTGAAGTCGATGTCTTGGTGGAGTTTATGACCGAAAACGGATGAGAAAGGATTTTAAAAGATATAAACCTGTAAATCATCATAAGCTCTATGGCTTGGAAGTTGTCATCCTTATGACAACAGCTGTTTGCAGGAAAGCTGTTATTGGTTGGCATTTGCCCCATAAATCATCAATCCATCATATCATGTCGATGAAGCTGCTGTTGTTAATTGTAGTGAGGTGTACAGTCAGTAGTATCATCATAAATAGTATGATTTAACCACTGTATACCAAGGTAGAAACATGCCGTGGCAACTTTGTAGGGGAAATATTCGAAGAAGTGGGTTCCCTTCCCACACTCAAGTCCAGTCTGCAGTCTGTTTGGTGTGAAACATAGAGAGGATTGAAACAATGGATCCTTTAGAAAGATTGCCGAGCTAATATCACAGCTATGGATAAGGATGGGAGGGATGAGGGATAGAAGCTTTGAAGCGACTATGCTTAGTAAGGCACACTTGACTTGGGGACCTTCCGAAACTATAAAATTTGGGCAGTACTCATTTATCCGAAGATCTGGCGGGGGGCAATCATGTGTTTGGTAGCGAAGAACTGCAGGAGAAAGGAGAGAAATTAAGTCCTACCTACGAGTACTAGGTACCGGAACTTCTAATGTCAATTGATGATACTATATGAATTGTATCTATTGACAAGCCAACACAAATTGATCCTGAAATCCATGTCTTGGAGCTTGTCGGTGAGGGGATATGATCTAATTTAATTTGCTTATTTTCTTTCTCTTATTTTACAGCTTTCTCAAGCAATCTCATATGCACATATATATATATATATGTATAAATATGTACAAATATGTATAATGATAATGCTGCTAACTGCTCAACCAGCTCCAGCCACCAATGAGTATATCGGCATATCCAAATAACAATGATGCTAATCATCAATATCGCTCATGTATGGTATCAATGCATCCTTCATCACTGCCCTTACAACAATCTATCTTTTTCATTGCCTATTTTTTGTACTCCTCTGGTCCAACCATCAACTCCGGTCTAACCAACTTATCGAAATCTTCTTCGCTCAAGGCCTTCAACTCCATGGCTGATTCCTTCAAGGTCAATCCTTTCTTATGTGCATTCTTGGCTACTTTACTAGCCATATCGTAACCAATCTTTGGGTTCAGGCAGGTAACTAACATGAGACTATTGAGAGTCTGGTCAATACTTGCTGGTTTCAGGCTCGAAGAAAGGGGAATATAGAACTAATGAGTGGATTAAAATACGTACGATTCTTTCAAGATACTTTGGATCTTATCCTCATTGGCTTGCAGTCCAACAACCAAGTTCTTCTCAAAACTTCTCATCCCATCACTCAAGATTCGAATACTGTGCAACAAATTTCTAATAACCAATGGCTTGAAAACGTTCAATTCGAACTGGCCGTTCATACCGCCAATAGTTGTAGCAGTACCGTTTCCAATGACCTGGGCGCAAACCATAGTGATGGCCTCGCATTGGGTTGGATTAACTTTACCTGGCATGATTGAACTTCCAGGCTCGTTTTCTGGAAGGGCAAGCTCGCCGAGACCGCATCGAGGACCGGATCCAAGGTATCGGATATCTTGGGCAATCTTGAAGAGAGATGAGGCAAGGGTGGTGAGGGATCCAGAAGCTTGAACGATCGCATCATGAGCTGCAAGAGCTTCAAATTTGTTAGGTGCAGTGGTAAATTGTGTTCCGGTCATCTTAGTAACTTCCTCTGCGATAGCTTCTGCGAATCCCTTGAAAGTGTTGATACCAGTACCTACAGCAGTTCCTCCTTGCGCTAAAAGTCTAAGGTGGGGTAGAGACGATTCGACACGCTCGATACCATAATCAAGTTGTGCGACATATCCGGAAAATTCCTGGGCAAGAGTAAGGGGAGTTGCATCTTGCAAATGGGTTCTTCCAATCTTGATAATATTCTTTGCCTCAAATTCATCCACTTTAGCTTGGAGAGCATCTCGTAATGATTTGGTCGCAGGAAGGAGCTCATTCTCAATCCCGAGGACTGCAGCAATGTGCATAACAGTAGGGAAGGTATCATTTGAAGAAGCTGACATGTTAACGTGATCGTTGGGGTGAACTGGTTTCTTGCTTCCCATAGTTCCGCCCAATATTTCAATAGCCCGATTCGAGATAACCTCATTAGCATTCATATTTGATTGGGTTCCAGAGCCGGTTTGCCAGACGACAAGAGGGAAATGATCGAGCAACTTGAGATCTGCGACTTCCTTGGCAGCTTGTTGAATAGCCTTTCCGAGCTTTGGGTCTGTCGACATTTCGTCAGCTCATGTCCTAACGTGTAACTCCTCTCATGTAGGCGTACCTAGACCAAACTGCATGTTGACAGTTGCAGCGGCGCCCTTCAAAATACCAAAAGCCTTAATAATCGGGGGAGGCATGCGATCTTGAGGCTGGTTAATCTTGAAGTTCTCCAACGAACGCTCAGTTTGCGCTCCCCAATATTTGTCCGAAGGAACCTCAACATTTCCAAAAGCATCGGACTCGGTTCTTGTTTGTGACATATTGTATGCGGTTGCGTGGAAATTTCTTTGCAGGCGAGGAAACGAAGATTGAAAGCTTTTAAGCTTATATGATGAAGGGGTACAATTGAAGACCCGAGTGGCAGGTTTGCTTGTGATGTTGACGGCATTCGCGGGGCAGGTGGAGGTGGTGAATGTACGAGCCATTGCCCGAGGCAACGGAGCTCGAAGTGTGGATGTCCGAAGCATTTTTACTGTTAAAGAAAAACTACAAAACCCTTACAGAAATGCAAATTGATTGTGACCAAATTCACCCAATTGAAGTTTTGAGGATACTCGTACTTAAATCAAGTGCAGTTAGGAATTGCTAAGAGCCAGCAGTGGGCACGGTGGATATAGGAAGTCGATAAATTATGGACTCCAAAACTTTCACCCGTCATAAAAATCGTCTTGGCGGGAACTATCGGCATCGGGTCATTCCGGTAGTACCGCCGCTATAAACATGGTTCTTACGTAATTACCATTTCTTCCGTTGTCCTAATAAAAAAAGGTCAGAGATATTGTATCGAATATGACGATACAATACTACGAAATCCTAAAGTTAGGAATGGCTCGACATCAATTTGAGGGCCAAATCTTCTGCTTTCCATATTGTTATCTCGTTAGATTCTTGTATATCCAGATAGCCAGGTGCTTGAGGCTTGTGTACACTGAACTTTGATACGCCTTTTCCACTATCAACCCTTTCTCACGAGCGAAGCAATTAGTATGCAGGTAACAATTGCAAGGTTCTCCTCCCTCATTCTCATACAAGATCCCACACTCTTCAACCTCAAGCCAAAGATCTCTCCTTACTCCCATTCCATCTTTCTTCATTCGGAATACTCTTCTGCCTTCCTCCCAGGTTTGTTGCATGTCTGTCGTGTCTTTTATTTGCAACCTCTCAAAAGTAGCTCGAAAGGCGAAGACAATAGCTGTGAAGTAGAGTTATGCGGAGGAACTGTCACGGCCGGCCAGGTTAAATGGGAGATTGCTAGTGGAACAATATGAAAGTGTGTTAAATAATCTGTACCTTGAAATTGATGAGGGTGACTGAATGTGGATTTAGTGGCATCATAGATATGGTAGGCCATTATGGAGTAGCAGGATAACGATATAAGGTGGCTAATGTTGGAAGGGGTTCTTGTGGTTGGGAGAAGGCTAAACATTGACTAATTGTAAAGTTTTGTGTTTTTGCTATTAATGGCCAGATGCTGCTCAGAACAATCCAAGATGTTCGCGAGATATATATAATATAGAGCTAGCAACAAATCCCTTGAATATTGCTCATATAAATAGCCATTCCACGTATTTCTCTGTACGTTGGGTTTATCAAATGCCATTTTTTCGTCCCGCCCTCCTGTCCATCAATAGTATGTGCTTCAACATCATCTGATCATAGTTCCTCACTTTCTTCTCATAATCAAGTAAAGACATCGACGGCTTTGAATTGCAGGATTCTGAACAGAATCACAGATTTCCAGGTGCTAATTGCACACTTTCCCTTGGACAATAAATGCAAATCAAACTAGGGGTTTTCGTACTCTGATAGGTCCAACCACATTTGCTAATCCGGCTCCAAGATCCCCCTCAAGTACAACACCTTTCTGTAAGATTTCAACGCTATTGTTCTCTCGCATCGAAAACAATACTGATCGAATATCTGGCATGGCTTCGCGCCAGCAAGAGTAACCCGATGCTTGAAGCTCTGAATGGGTAAGTGCTCGAGCTACTTCAGAAGGACAGAAAGTTTTGGGTGATTTCCGTGAGGCTAGAAAATGATGTATATGGGATTCGATTGCCGAAACAGAATCATGGGTATCCATCGAAAAGACAGAATTATATCTGGATTGATTGTTGTCAATTATGGTATTCGGTATTAAAGATATCACGCTTACAAGATAGATAAAGACTAGTGATAGCCTTGGCGCAATTAACCGAATTCAAAATCTGAAACCATCTTCTAGAGACGATATAAAGAGATTGTTCGTAGCATGATTCATTATGATATATTGAAATTGGTTGCTATAGTATAAATACATTTTAAACTCTATTACTTCGGTTCATTCTTCATTCAAGTGCTATGAATAAGTGGCCTATCTGGCCAGTTCAAGGGTATCATCCTGTACAACAGTTCCCCTATACCCAACCGTGCCCAAAGCGCCCTTCGTCTTTATCTTCCTTTTTATGCTCACTTTGTACAATAATCTGGTACATAAATACAATATCCGTTGCGCCAATGCTACACCAATGCCTCCATGTGGGTTAATAACGCCTTTGAAACTCCCAATGCAATCTCCGTACCCAGCCCCAAATAACATTAAGCATCAAGCTCCAATTGCTAGACATGAATCTAGTACCATATCCAATGCAGCTCGATCTTGATATTCGGCTCCTTCCCATCCCCAATCTTCCATATCACTCATCGGCTCGTCTAACGCATGCCCGTCGACACCATTAGTTAATCCGTTGACCTCGAGACCACCCATCTCGACGTCGCCATCTTCGTCCTCAGTTATGATTCTTCCTTGAGGCCCAAGTCGAGAAAATGCGTTCCAATCTTCTAATTCACCTTCTTGGTATCCGAACATAATTTGCTGGACGACAACTGGCATCTGCCCTAAGCCACAATCGGAAATCTCAAGTGCGGTTCGTACATCAGCCATGCCTAGGGGACCTCGTTCGCTTGCTGCGCGAGCTTCAGTGGGTAGTAAGCCGTTTTTGTCTCGAAGGATTTCATTGCGCAACGAGGATTCTTCCTCCCTTTCTAGTTGCCTGCGATACTTGTGTGTTTGTACCCAGGAGGAACCCCCGCCGGTTCCCGCACTACCCGTGGATCCAGGCCCATTGCTTCTCGTTTTGCTGAATATCGATGATAGGACTTCTTTAATAAACGTCTCTGTTGCTACGGACATAAATTGAGCGGCATCTTGGACATGGCCATTGACCAATCCTGTTTCGTAACATATGGGAAGCATTCGAGACTCAATAGTTGTCATATCAGGAAATTCTCCTGATTCTGACGCTAAAGGTAAAGCATATCTTTTCCGAATTTCCAAATCCCAATCTTGAATGACATGTAAGTACTACTAAACTTCCCAGATGTGGTAGTTATGTATGACTCACTAGTTTTGTTCAGCCCACCAGCACTAGCAGGTACAATCTCTGGCTGTCTTGCAGGTTTCGGCCGGCGATGCTCAGTCAGCATTGTCGCAAATGCATCGAATGGGTCGAACTACAAAGCAATTTAGCACAGGTCCGTTATAACTCTACACACGGAACATATTAGAGAGTCTTACATCATTTTGAGATAGATCTTTCAACCTCCTTCTATCGCGACTCGGTAGTTGCATAACTTCTGTCTTAAGTCTTTGTTCCGCGGCATCACCGCTAACCGGCTTGCTCCCAGCTCCTGTTGTAGGTTTGTCATTTGCACTGACCCAGTTCGCCACGCCCTGGTCAGGCATTTCACGAGTTGTGTTCGCATAAATGGCAGATATCAGCTGATTGTGAAGATGTTCGATTTCACCAGTATTTGTTATGAGAAAGTGATCGATTCGGGACGAAAGTTCAATTTGGTTCAATTGTCCTAAAAAACAAAGAATTAATATTATATCAACAAGCGTAATTATCATCCCTCCCAAGAGACAATACATTTCATCACATACCCATAAGAAATAGGCCAATTGAATCTTTGTATATCCCAAAATTCTCGCCAATGGCAGACTTGACTGCCGTATACAACGGTTCAAGGTCGATGCGCGGCGGAACATGATTGTATTTTGCGGACCTTTGAACCGGCGTTGTCGCAGTAAGTGACTTATTAGGTAGAACAGGAGTTGGACTCTTGTTCGTCACACTAGAGCGACTCAAGGCCGCGGGATCGATGTCGGGCATGGTGATTGTAGGGGGCTATTCAGGCTCGCGCGAGCACGCTCTCAAGGCGCGAAAACCTTCAATTTTCTATCGCCCATAAATATATCAATAATGGCAGAACGTGAGGACACAGATTCAAAATAATAATTGCTGATTTGATAGCGTGGTTGATGATTGAATGATGGCCGATTTGGGGCATAACATAGAGGTGACGTTGGGAGAGTCGGTTGGCCTTGTAGCCTTATGTAAGAAATCTGGAGTTCTAGGGTAGTCTAACTCCCTTGTACTGTCCCTAAATCAAACCAAACCCCTCAAGATTGAAGTACAGTGTAAATAAATCATCGCGTATGATCCTTATCAACGCGTCCACTCTTTTGATAAATTCTCATGAATGTTAACGAATATATTTTTCTCTGAGAATCAAGATAGAGTCGCAGACATTGAATTATCGCAACGATGCAATTATGTCCTCACGAACTACTCGTATCTCTACTGCTATTGATAGCTTAGTGCGCCGATTTCAAGTAGATATTCCTGGAGAAGATCCTGCAGACGCAGAAGAAAGAGAAAGCAATGCTATCGACTTTGTACGGGAAATTTTGGGAAGGTAGTGACTTTGGAATCTAAGCGCGGTATGATAGAATGCTGATTTTGCAATTAATGTAGCTCAAAAACACCTGCTGTTGTGGCAGATGTAAACCAAGCTTCGGATTTAATAAAAAAACGATTGATACAAACAAATCCAAGTCCTAATGAAGCTTTACGATTTACGAACCTATATAGCCGGCTCCTCTCTATACCGGTCATTACACAAAAATGGGCGGTGCTTTACTTTCTGTATCAATTAGGCGACCAAGAGCAACTCAAGCCTTCTGGATTGACGAGCCCTTTTAAGAGCCCGGTAAATAAGCAAAAATCCAAGAGACCTATCGAGGGCGAAGATACTGCCAGCGCTGCTCCTCTTAGAGATACCCGTCGAAAGACTCAAACAGATGGCACTTTCGACACCCAAAGTCAAACATCGCGAGAAGAGAGAGAATTCGACGATGCTTTTGCGCCTGCTGGGTTGAGGAAGTTACCGGAACGAGAGGGGGGCCAGAGAGATAGAAAGGAGGAAGAACAGGCACTTGCGAAGACCCCAGTTAGCCAGCGTGAGGGTGTCGCATTGAAGTCGGCTCTACTGGCTGAAAATTATGTCGAAATTGATCCCCCGGAGACCGCATTACTTAGGGACTTGCCATTTACATTACAAGGCCTATCTTCTTCGAATTTACCATTTGATTCCCAATCGAGCCTCAGACTACCTGATACTTTACCTGTACCGATAATCTCGATCCTCCATACATTGGCTGAGCCATCTCTATTGTACAGAAGTTTATCTAGTTTTGTGCAGACTAGTGACGGTGGTCTACTCGGACAGAGTCTAAGAGCTGCTATTGCAGGTGAGCTTAGATCATATCTTGGACTAGTAGCAACGCTAGAAGGCCAAATTCGACGAGCACTTTCTTCATTAGACGAGAACGAACCACGAGGAGGCGTTGGAAAAGCAGGGGTCACTCTTAAGAGATGCGTGGTGTGGACCCGAGAAGCCACAATGGGCTTGAGATTAATGAGCTCGATAAGTGAGGAATCGAAAAGTAAAAAGGGTGGTCAACTTATCACCTTGATTCATGGATTTTCATCGTCGCACGGGGACCCAATGGTAGGAGCTTTCGCTGAACGATTATTGATTCATGTTACCCGGCCGTTTTATGATATGCTTCGACATTGGATATATGACGGAGAATTATCTGATCCATATCATGAATTTTTTGTTTCGGAACAGGATCCCAATGCAATCCAGGAGGCCCAAGATGGCAGAAGTAGAGGAGGTGCTAGTAGTGTATGGGAGGACAAATACAAACTTAATGAAGATATGGTGCCAAGTATAATTACTCAGGATTTTGCTCAAAAAGTCTTCCTAATTGGAAAATCCCTGAACTTCATCCGTTATGGTTGCGGGGATTCTCAATGGGTGGAAGAGTACTCAAAAGATGCTTCAAAGGAATTACGGTACGGTGATACTGCGACATTAGAGACATGGATTGACGAAGCTTATAAAACGACCATGGCTCGATTAATCCACCTAATGTCAGAGAAGTTTCACTTATTCGAACATCTCAAGGCCCTTAAGAATTATATTCTTCTTGGGCAAGGAGATTTCATTGCTCTACTCATGGAATCTCTCGCTTCAAATCTCGATCGTCCAGCAGGTGCTCAATATCGTCATACTCTCACCGCTCAACTTGAGCACGCTATCCGTGGCTCCAATGCGCAATACGATTCGCCTGAGGTTCTCCGCCGCCTTGACGCCCGCATGTTACAACTTTCCCACGGCGATATAGGTTGGGATTGTTTCACCCTTGAATATAAAATTGATGCTCCTGTTGATGTCGTTGTAACGGAATGGGGCAATCGACAATACCTCAAAGTTTTCAACTTTCTATGGCGCATCAAGCGTGTTGAATTTGCTCTGTCTACTACCTGGCGTAAATGTATGACTGGGGCCCGTGGTGTCCTACTTGGATCACCTGATCCCGCCTTTCATCAATCATGGAAACAAACTCGTGGTGTCCTTGCAGAGATGATTCATTTCATCGCGCAACTACAATACTATATCCTCTTTGAAGTCATTGAATCTTCTTGGGATGAGCTCCAATCCGCTATTCACAAAGATGGTTGCACACTTGACGATCTTATAAAAGCACATACCAAATACCTCAACGCCATCACACATAAGGGTCTACTAGGCGCCAAGAAAAAGCATTCTAATGATCTTGATGATAACACCTTCATGGTCCAGTTAGGCGAGATCCTTAGACTAATGCTCTCATACCGTGACGCAGTTGACGGTCTCTATTCTTTCAGCGTAACTGAATATTCAAAACGTCAAAATGCCAATTCTCCATCCCTTTCCCCCGTAGGCACAACTACCTCCTCCCGACCCGGGACTCGCTTCGATGATTATCCTCCCTCTAGATCTCCATTCGAAAACCCTAACCCGGCACTTCTAAATCTCAATCTTTCAAATATTCAAGGCGAAGAAGAAGAATTCCCCTTACTAGCGGATAGATTGAGTGGATTGGGAACGCAATTTAAAACGAGAATCTCACTATTACTCGGTGATTTGGCATATCAACCAGACACAGATATGAGGTTCTTGGGTGTGGTAATGAATTTTAATGACGTATATACGGGAGTCAGACGGAAGAGTAACCGAGAACGAGAGCGGGAAAGAGACAAGGGGAAGGGTAAAACTAGAGAAGGAAGATCGGGCGAGTCAAGTGTGAGGGAAAGATAATGGCGTGGTTTCAGTACTCGGGATTAGATAAAATGTGTAGAGACACGTGGAGATGAGGGGCGGTATTGTATTTCCATGAACTCTTTTCGCGTAGCATGCATGGTATGACATGACATATTAGGACAGTTCTTCGATAAGGATACCAATGAATGATGGCTGTATGGATGGATGGATGGGTAGAAAGCAGATTGGCTGCTCGTGGCGTTGGTCGATTGATATACGATGATGAATATACAATTTCTTTACACGTGACTGATTCCTGTCTCTCGTCTCATGCCCTCTGCTCGCAATGTGGGTGCATCCTTCTCATCTCATCGCATCTCATCTCCTCTGATCTCTTCCGTGACTGGGAACTCCTAAATATTTAGATAGAAAATCACTGCATCGGATAACCTACTAGATATACAACCAAAAATTCACACAAAGGTAATCTCTTAAACAGGAAGTAAATAGAGTAAGAGGAATAAATAGAACTATCTTCAGATTTAATATCACATTTCTCGAAAAAATTACAGTTATCAGACTATCACTAGTTTGGTATCTACAAGATCTATTTCCGCTAGTCTTCCTACTATCCGAATAGAATATACACACCTCAGAAGTGAAACATGTTTTTGTGGGAATAAGACGGGTCGATGGAAAAAGTGGAGAGGAAGAAGAGTGAATACCGGTAGATGATACGTAGATAATACATGGAGCTTTTCAGTATTGATATATCCTCTGATTTCATTTCATTTAATCCTACACTTACTCTCTTATCATACATACATCCACATATTCATGGATGGTTATTGTGTATATATCTGATATCATATTCACTTGCATCTTCATTCTATCCTTGTCTTCCCTCCTTCACCACTCCACCTATTTCCTTTCTAACCTTTGATCCCTTCCCATTTATGATATATCCACCCAAATCTCCGTTCCATCTCAATTGGTCCTATCCCGCCAAATGCAGACCGAGCACGTCCATTCCCATTCCATCATACCTTCCCAGCCAACAATTTTTCAATTTCCCCATCCTCTATCCACTACCCTCTACCCTCTACCCATCATCCTTTCCTATGTTACCAGAGCACAATTGCCCTCAGCAAAAAACGCCATGCTTGCCATGTCCCCATAGAAGCCATGAAATGAAACCCTTCAGACCCCAGAATATGAATCCAACGAAGAAGATTAATGCAAGAACCAAGAATGCAAAAAAATGCGAAACCCCCGCAAAAAGGTATATGAAACCAAGCAGCCAACCAAATTATAACCTTTCTCAATCATACAAAAATATAACACATTATGTTTCCTTCCTTCCACAGCCCGCATCACCATATAGCCGCCTACACCCATATCAAGCTCAATTTTTTTCAATGCCTTCTTCTCCTAGAAGTCGGGGCCCCTAAATCAATGTTCTTCATTTCCTCCAATAGCGCCCACGTATCTCCACCTCCACCCCCTCTGCCTGCGCCACCACTAACTGGAGCCGGTAATGCCATTGGAATCTTCGCTGGTACGACTGGCGCAACCGCCCCTCGATATCCACCTCCAGGACTACTTCCGTACTGATAACCATTTGGCGAATAATTTTCATTGGAATATTCAGCCGTTGAGGGCCTTTGCATTGAAGTTCTACTAGATGCATAAGCTTGTTCTCTGTAGATCGGTACATTTGGGGATGAATGGTATGCAGGTTGTGCCGACATGCGGTTTGCCTTCTTTTGGAGTTTCCTGTGAGCGGTAACTGGAGCATTATCGGGAATGCCGCCGCTAAAGTATATCGGGGAAGAGACGGACATTGATTGTGGCCTTCCTGCTTGACGTAATTGCTTACGACCACCTGATGGTACTGGATGTTCTGCTGGTGGAGCTCGATAATTTCGATCCGGCATCTGAGATGCATATTTTGGCCCCTTTTGTTCGAGAAGTGGCGCATAATTAGATTCAGGAATATGATCACTGGGATCAATTTCCCTACCATCATGAGTAATGATTTTGGCGTCCGGATCATCTTTAGAATCATAACCAGCGCTTAGAGACGTTGCAGATTTCGATCCTGCTAGACTTGGATTGAAAACATCATATGAATCTGGCCCAAATGCAATGCCGGATAACCTTCGAGGCTCCAAAGCAGGACTGACCGGTTTTCGCATGACTGATGGGTTAGGAGAGGTACCTCTTCTGTTCATGGGATTAGGCGAAGCACCTCTTCTATCCATAGGTGGATTGGGAGATGCACCTCTTCGATCCATCGGATTAGGAGACACGCCTCTTCGATCCATGGGGTTAGGCGAGTTTCCCCGTCTATCCATCGCAGGATTAGGCGACGTACCCCTAGGCTTTACCGGTACCATAGCCGTGGAGGTAGAATATCGACTCTGGCGATCATCATACGCTGCCTGTGGTGAGTATGGTACAACGGCCGAATTATCATGATAGGGAAGGGGTATGGGCTGTTGAATCTGTTGTGGCTGATGCCTTGGACTCTCTTGATATCGTCCTCGCTGAGAGGATGCAGGATTTTGGCTATAACTTGCTCGCTTCTCGTGATAAATCCGATCCGAAATTTCCTTAGCAATGATTGGATCCATTCCTGGGACTAAAGTTGGTGGCATCTCAGGCAAGCCATAATCTCCATTAGTCCCTTGCATACCTAGGGACTGGCTTCTATCTTGACGGGATGATGGAAGTTGGCCATAAGAATTTCTTGAACTTATAGAAGTACCATCTCTGACAGAAGACATAGAGCTGGATGGTGGATAACCACCTGAGCTATTTGAGTGTTGATGACTTGGGGCAGTTGTTGCAATACTATTGCGACTAGGTCGATGCCGTAAATTCAATGGCGCTGGTGCTCGGTCATACATCCCATGAGCTTGATGTTGCATGGCACTTGGTGCACTACCTCTATGCGGTATAACAGGCTGATAACCGTTTGGTCCTGGTCCTGGAGCTGGTGTGGGTGGGGCATCCTCAACCGTTGGCTGCATGTCTTCATAACTGGCATTATACCTCAAATCCCTCGAATCATAAGAGTTCTTTCGAGCTGGGTAAGAGTTTCCATTTCCGGACCTTCGGAATTGATCATCGTTCTTTGGCGGGTTATAGGCCTGGTAAGCTGAAGGAGGTTGTGTATAAGTAGGCATCGAATGTCGGTGCAGATCATCAACGGAAGTGTTGTATGGATTGGCATTACCCCGACTAACTGGACGCCCATGAATAGCCTTTGGCTGCGCGAGAGTTGGTACCGAGCTCACGTGTTTGCTTGCATGAGCCGGGGGAGGTGGCGGAGGACCAGAACTCGTCGGAAGTTCATATGGACTTAGCTGCTGAGGCTCATAAGTGAGCATACGAGGGCCTCCGTATCTATCGTAAGGACCCTCTTCATGGGCCATATATTGATTCATATCATGACTATGTTCGTAATCATTTCTCGACATTGGATCGTGAGTTTCATATCTATCATTATTCCGCATTGGCTGAGAACTTGATGGCGCTGCGACTAGCATGTCTTGAGGTGCTCCGTATGGCGTGGATCCTGGACTTATGTCATATCCTTGAGGTTGGTTGTATCGGGTTGAAGGTGTGTTGTATTCTACTCTTTGTACCGGCGATTGGTCCGGAACGAATCCGCTCTGATATCCACGCGGTGGCGTTTGTGCAAGCTCCTGACCAACAGCAGAGCCATGATAACTACGCTGCGCTTGCATTGGCTCAGATATGGAGGTAGAACTTGGATATCCACGAGGCAAGGGTTGATCTTGAATCACCGGGGGATTTGCATATCCTCGAGGGACATGATCTGGCATACCATTCGGAGCCATCTTATATCCTTGCGGCGGTGTCTGGATGTGATCTGGTATTGCAGTCGGTGAATTTTGGTAGCCTCGAGGTGGAGTTTGAACATGATCTGGTATCGCAGAAGGAGCGTCTCTATATCCACGAGTAGGGGTCATTTGCATATGGTCTACGGCAGACGAGGCCGGGTATCCTCGTTGAGGAGTATGAACGAGTTCAGCAGGAGATGGTATCGTAACAGGAACAGGACCTGGCGCGGGTACTGCGACATGAGGTTGCGCTGGAGCTCCAGTGATTGGATCGGTTGATAAAGGCCGTCTCTTTACAATTGGTTTCACCCCCAATTGTCTTGGCCCACCAACTCCTTCTCTCATGCTCCCGCTTCCACTTCCACTCCCAGTCACACTTCCGAATTCCGTTATCGATTGCACAGATGTAGATGGAGTAATTGTCGATGGAGTCTGTTTGTGTTCCTTCTTCTCTGGTCTATCTGGTTTGGGTCTTTTATCATAATATGTGATCTCGACTCTAATCTCTCCCGCATATTTCCCCTTGAAGTTTAAGTTATGCCACACATCACTTTGTCCCCCTCCTGCCACAATGACATCTTGTAAGTTAACCCAAGTCTCTCCTATTAAATCTGTTCTCTTGTCATCATTAAATACTGAGACCTTCAATTGATAATAGTCTGGCGAGTCGTGAACAGTAAATCGTAGCTCTTGATCCCTAGACAGCCTCGTCAGTAATGAATTGGATATACTTCACATGGAGCACTCACCATCGAGGAGTTTGTCCACCTCTCTTGTCTGTCTCCGTTTTTTTTGCTTCCTTTCCCAGTCGAGCTGCACAATATGGATCTTGTTTTCCAATTGTCTTTCTATTTGGTAGATTTTTGGCTCGGTCAACGATAACAACCAGAGTACCAATTTCCGGACCATCAACCGTCATATCTGAAAAGATTCCCGCGGTATGCATGCCCGCCATTTTGAGTTTCGTCGCCATGATGAAGGAAAGAAAAGGCAAGGTAATAGTAATGCTTAAAAGAGAGTGAGACTATATGTATGATCCAATGGTGGTTTGTAAGATAATTCTCGAGGTCGAGGTCGTGGTTGAGGATGTGTTTTCCTAATCGTAAAAGTTGATCTCGGTCTCGAGTGTGTATAGTAACTTCTTTCTTGCTTTCTTCCCTCGCCAGCTCTAGCTGAGCATTGTATTTGGGAAATTCCCAACTGATATTCCAAAGTTCGAAGGCCGAGTAGTTACAAAATGGCGTTAGAATGCTCGCATCTCAGACCGTTTCCATGCAGCATAAATCATAAAAACGGTGACAATGTAGAAATGTTGAAGAATTGATTCGAGAAAAGAGATGTAGGGTCCGTTTTGGTTGGAATGAAGCGGGTCTACAGTGGATTCAATTGGAAAGTTGTTCACAATGTCACCTCTCATCTGTGTGCCAGTTGGGAGAAAGAGGTAAAGAGGTAAAGAGGTAAAGAGAGTGGCTGAGATCGTGGAGAAAGAATGATGAAGGCTGGTGTTATCCTTGTCATACCCTCGTTACTTGTGTACTGTGTGCATTATCTTTTGAAGGGATAAAGAGAATGAGTTGAATTGAATGAATTGAATGAATGTAATTGATTGTAATTGAATTTGGATGATGTATTAAATTACGCGTATTGAATGAATGAATCTAGTCATTGGATGTTTGTTTTTTGGTTTATTTACATTGACTGAATTTGATTGTTGATATGTAGTTGATTAACTTTTTGATCGTAGTGTAATTTGATATCTACGAGAGTAGGTATCTATCTTATCACACACTCTTTCTCTCTCCCATCTACCTACCTGGACCTTGTCGTAAAGGAGGTAGAGACAAAGTCAGATATTCGATATTCGATATTCGATATTCGATATTCGATATCGTATCGTATCGTATTCTCAATTGATGACGAAAATCGGGACCTTACCGAGCTTTACCTACGTCTAATAATGTACATACAGAGAGTTATTAAGTTATTTATATGTACATAATTTAATCCTTGTTGAGAATCACTTCTCTAATTATCCAGGCACGAAGTACGGAAAAGTACGATGCATAAAATATATAATCCTTGCTTTTTGCAACACTGCTTTAATTAAAAATCCGTCGGAGAAAGGGGGAATAAAATAAATATAGAAATCATTCTTGTTGATGGCGTTTATTAACAATCATACTTTTTAATAAGTGGCTGAAAGTGGTTGGTGTGGCTATCACTAATGACAACCGGTGGTGGAGTCTTTTGATGCAGGTACCAAGATTCTAGCTGCTCTTTCCTCAGATCTATTACGAAGTAAACACAATAGTAATAATTGTTAATAAGGCTTGTTTGTTATTGATGGATGAACAATCCGGCAATGTGCCAATGTGCGACAAGGCTGTTGCTACTATGTACTATGTAATTGGTAATTAACCGCCGCTTTTTGATTTCTTCTTCGCTTGTTCCCGAATCCCGACCAGACCTTACCTAAGTATTCAAATTAAGCTTAGTTACCTTATCTTATCATCTCTCCCGAGTTCATATGTACATACGTCGTACATCCTCAAGAAATACATGTAAGACTTACAATTCACTCTCTTTCATCACATCTCCATCCGAATATCTCTAAACCAATTTCTCCATTCTCCACCCACCTTCACCTACCTTCACCCACAGCCACCCTTACTTCAATCCATCACCCACACACACACACATACACCATGTATTCCATCGCGCCCTCTCCCACCCCCACACTTTTATCCGACCCAGTGACTTCCACCCCACCAGAAACATCCGCTCCATCAATCCTCCGCTACATCATCGGGTTCACTCTTATTGGTATCGCCTGGGGCTTCACCACCCCATTCATCCGAGCTGCCGCACGAACTCACCAACCGCCCTCTCACCCCATTCTCTCATCTCCCTCGGTTACCAAATCTTTCGTCAAATCCAAGTTATATGGCGCATTCTTTGGAGTCGTGGATCTTTTGAGGAATCCTAAATATGCTATTCCATTGGTGGTGAATTTGACGGGGAGTATCTGGTTTTTCTTGTTGATTGGCCAGGCGGGTGAGTTCTTTTCTCTCTCATGTCAAATTCTTGGGGAAGAAAAGGGGGGAATGCGTGATTTGAGTAAAGTAATGAAGTAAATGATACTAATTATTTATGTAGAACTCTCTCTGACAGTTCCTATCACAAATTCTCTGGCTTTTCTATTCACAGTATTAGGAGAGTGGTGGGTGGAAAGAAAAGTAATCAGTCGCGGTAATTTCCCTTGTCATTTTGTCTTAAATCCCCTCTTCATCCACATTATTCAATCGGAGAAAATCCTGCCAAAAGAGAAATGTGGCTTTGACCCCAAGCACGAGAGCTAATATATCGATAGATACTTGGATTGGTATGATTTTGTCGTTATGTGGTATTGCGCTCTGTGTTCATAGTAAGACGGGATGAGCCTTCCTTGGGAGCTGTTTTTGGATCACATTTTCGGGAGTGGGGGATTCTATAGTCGAAAATTGATATTGAGAAAGGATTGGATAGAGGAAGGAATTGATCATGTGAGGTTTTTGGAAGTTGTATATATATATATATATGATTTTGCCGCCATACGAGGCTGGTATGTTTTATTTGCTTACAGACCGATGTAAAGAGCATAGTACGATCCTTTATATTGGATATTAGCGAGTTGGTGGAGCAAATTTCACTAGTGTCACATCAAATACTCGACGTCATGTCTCAATTTTTCCATTCAAAATTTAACATTAGACACACTAGTGCAGCTCTATGCTCTAAACCGGAACTATCTCTCGTCTAATCCCGTATAATGAGTAAGGAAGTAAGTAACCAAAGAAACCCTAACCGCCAGGGCCAGGGGAGAACTGATGTGTACGCCATCCCATGCCCATCGCCAACCGATTTTGGGTGTAAGGAAATTCCAAGCCAAACCATGCCAATCCAATCCAATCCAGTCGCCCAACCAATTCCAACTCAAAATAGAGCCATCAAACATTACCAATTCCATCTTCCCGTACAATAGTATTACAGCCCCCCTTTCATCTTTCTCGCCCCGTCCACCCTCCCTCTTCCATACCCGACGCGACCTCGGCAGTCACATCACCTCTTCCCGTCCACGTCCTTCAATTCCGAACACTGACAGCTTAACGTCTATCCCTAACCCATCTCTGCACATGTCTCAAACTCGGATCTTCTTGCGTCCAGCGCCCCATCCCATAATCGGACGACCTTAGATCTGAGTAGATGGCCTCATCTGTGATTGATACCAATTCCTATTTCCCAAATCAGTACGCGTAACAATCAATAGTATCAAATAGTCAAAAGCTGTCAACATCCTTGCTCGCTCGCACAAAATTCAGAAGTGGGGAGCGGCTCGGAGGCTGGGAGTGGAGAATTGAAAGAGAAAAAAACCAATTTCACCTACAGCTCGGAGTTGCACATCGCATGCATTCAGTTGATCCGTGTGCCCGGTATGAGGTCTCTGGCCCTGTAACACTTGATCTCTGTAACTGATCCAACGCTGTGCTGCACCTTGGCGGAGGTAGATTTTTTGTGCCTCGTGACGGCGAGAGAACGCATCAAGGAGTACCCTTCTCGCTGTTAGTATCCAAAATCATGAAAGGATCAATCGTACCGTTTGACCGTAGGGAGAGACATACTGTTGCAATTCTGCTTTGGCTTGCTCATCTGCACCACCGCGAACCCGTGGGACTCGAGTCTCAGCAGCACAATTTAGGATATGCTGGCCGTCTAAGGAGCATTGACGAAGCGCGGCATATCCTTCAGTATAGTAATCATCCATGTTTGACGGGTCGGTAGGAGCAGCAGCGATGTAGTATTGGAGCGTGCGGAAATCGGAGAGAAGATCTGCTACCCGAGCAGTTCTTTGATCGTTCACTAGTGATTGTGTAAGTCATTGAAGCCAATTGAGTCTCATCCGTCCCGATGGCACTATAGGGACGAGCACAAGTAACGGTCTGTGTGGTAGGAACATCAAATGACTTACATCCATCGGCCATTGTGTATGTAGGCTCGAGTGTTTGAAACTGCTGTAACTTCAAATAACGGGAAATGAAAACTAGAATGACTTGCTAACTGGAAGGAAGTGGAGACGTGGAGACAATGAGGAACTGAATGAAAGACTGTGCCGTTGATGTCTTAGGAAAGATGAAGCCATCTCGGCCGTTTATGAAGCTTTTCAAATCATGGTTGACTAGATAAGACGTTGACTCTGGATATTGATCATCCCCTTTGAGTCTCAACGTGGCTGGCTAAGGGGAGGATACCTCAGCCAGACAAAGCCAATTCTTTGATTCCATTGGAAATATTAGATACCATTGAGTTACCCTCACTGTATAGAAAGCCATTTGTGCCCCACAACTAAGTCCGATGCTAATGATACGGGAGTGACGAGCTCAAAGCTAGTTTAAACCCTACAGAGCTGTAAGGATGTAAGGATGCAAGGGTACTAAGCTATTGTGGTATTTTTCAGGATATGCATGACGGCAGCGACTTGCGATATGTTCAAGGGTTCAGATTAGATGGCCTGAGATAGGTTTGGGAATAGTATTGTGTAATAGGTGTATCTTGAATTCTTAGAGGAAGAACGTAGGGATTGGAACGTGGGAATGAGTGGTGGAGGATGATGGGAGGATGAAATGAGAGGTAGATGGTGGGTAATTGATATGGGTCCCCTGTGTGATGTACAATCAAATCTATCTATGTGACTTCCGTATGCGTGGTATGCGTGGTATGTGGATAATGATTTGGTATTCCTTTTCGTTTTTGTTGGTAAAGGAGAGAAAGTAAAAAATAAAGGAAAAGAAGATTGATGCTACACCTCGGTACCTGTTCGCTCGCGTGGGAACAAGGATAAAATATTCAGCCTTCACTAGGTTTTGACCCGTCAAATCATTTAATCCACTCATAATCTTGTATAAAAGCCATCAGAGTAAAAACCATGTAAGTTCAAGGCTCAAATGTGTATTGCCATCTAACTTTTGAACCAATAGGACATCTCGGATCCAGATCATAACATCGTTATAGCTGAAGTTGTAGAAAGCATCTCACTCACATTGGACAAGCGGTGACTGCGCCAGGTACGTACCCAACTGTATTATTACATACCACACCAAACTTTTCTATACACTTACACAGAAGAAAATTCCTGGGTCCTGAATACAGACTACAGTAGATCATCTAGGGCTATACGATCTTTACCCAGTACCAAGATGTGATTTCTTTGGGAGATATTCCTATCACTGCATCTCAATATTTCCACATCCGTAACTTGGAAACTCCAATAGACCGACCCATTTTGGGACCCCACCCTATTATTCTTTTTGGATCCTCGATACTCAATATTTCCTATTCCCTGTCTGATGCTTTGTTTGAGATGTGAGTGATTGATGATTCAATCATGACCCAAAATCATAACTCATGATAGGGCTGCGCAATGCTAGATCGTTGATGCTGTAGTAAAGTGATGTTGTCCAGGGTCTATTCACATCATCAGAGAGATTATCGTAGCACACTGTCACCGAAGATATGGGTCGTCTATTATTCAGTCCAGCAGTGGTCAAGCCATAGTAAGGCTATATTTCCGTTTCGTTTCTTTTTCCTTCGGTGTACAGCATGTTGCGCCAAAATTAACGAGAAGGCAAAAGATATGTGGCTTTCTCGCCTACCATTGCTCGGTATCAAATGCAGATTGGTATCATTAATTGAATTTCATAGCAATAGTATTTCTTGATCAGTCATTCGCCGGTATTACCGAACGTATCTCAAAATTGCCTCATTTGGATATCTTGCCTCATCTCTTTACTCATGGTCGGCAACTAGTCTTTCTCTGCGATTGCCTGTAACCTCTCGTCGATCTCCTCTTCAGTTAAAGCCCTGAAGCCCGGATCTGTACCCTCCTTCCCGTCCTTTCTTGGCCCCCCAACAATACCAATCTCCAATTCCCCTTTCTTAAAATCGACGCTGAGAACGGTGCTCAAAGTTGTGATGCCTAATTCTACTACATCTTCCCAGCTACCTTCTGCAAAATCCTTGTTCTTGAGCTTTTTCTCCAGGTGGTTAAACGCCTCCTGCTGTTTTGGACCCGAAGCAGTTCCTTTGTAACCAGTGTAGTATCCAGCTGGGTCACATTTGTACAGTTGAGGACCAAACTCAGAATCCAACGATATCAACGTGGTTGCAACACCATACGGTCTCATGTATGCCTAAAAATTTATGAAGTTAGCAAGACGAACAGAGATACAGTACCATCCAAAAATCCGACGAAGGTTTCATCAAGTAAGCTTACTCTTTGGGTATAGACTTGGCTGATATTGGCGATCCTCTTTGCCAGGGCATCACAAGGCATCTCGTATCCAAACTTGTATCTGAATTCGGCAGCCTCACCAATAGCTCTCTGAACAGAGGCTCTTGCATCTGCGATAGAACCTGTCATGACGCATCCTACGGATGGCGACAATTGAAAGATGTGGGAGACGGACGATGGATCAATGAGCTTATCCTATGTGGAGCACCAATATATTAGTATTGAACTTGAAATAGAATCTGGACCAGTGTGTCGTACGGGAACCTTCTTTTGAGACAACACAACGGCGCAGTCCTTTCCTCGAATGCCTACAGACATGATGTTCGCAGCGGTGATAGCTTTAAAAGCATACTCTTTCCTCGCAAGAGCAGTTAGTATAATATCATTGCATATTGTTGTGTTGGATTGGGGTCGTGATAGATCAATAAAGCTGAAGATCCTACGAATCCCATGGCTTTAACGGTTCTATTTGCGTCTGAATCTGCGTACCGACTTGGTATAATCTTCCTTGATCGGAAAAGATCGTGATATGTCTGTCATAACCTGCGCTACCTGTTTTGAAATGTTAGTTCAAGCTTCTCGAGCTTATTGAGGAGCTTGTCAAGAGGTGGGCGCGAGAGAATAACATACCCGACATTTTGAAGAAGTTGACTTGGTATTTAAATTCGAAGGATGGGGTATCTTAAGAGTATTACTGATGGCAGATTGGAATCAACAGGTATCGTGTTTTTTTGGGTGAGAAATAAAGACGTGGAGAGAATTATGATGCTTCAAAGTTGTCATGTACAGTAGCTATCTAACCTTTACACGCGGAAGCTTGAAGCCTAGACTATAGTTCAAAATAGTTTAGCGCCGGGTAATTAAAGCGGCGGGAATTCTTATCAAGAAAAAAAAATAACCTCGCGGTCCTTTACATCAACATCATTCTGAGCGTTAATCCTTTAGTTTTTTTGGTCTAGTATCAAGGCTCACCTTACGAAGCATAAATTTCAGTTCATGTGTCGGTAGACTGGCGGATTCTTAGATTTCTTATCAAGATCTTTACCATGATACCTTCAACTTCCACGAGTGAAGGCGCGCCACGGATCCCCTCATGGAAACGATTAGGCTTAAAGTTGAAATCAGCCCAAGATTCCTCAGATCCAAATTCCCAAGCTTCAATTGCCGAACCTCTAAGAGAAATAGAGATAGCAAATAGGAAAAGATCAAGAGACGACACCGAGTCCGAGCACGAAACGTCTGCGAAAAAGCCGAAGAATCTCAACTCTCATCCTACTTCTGAACAGCAACGATCGCTCGTTCCCGATTCAATCATCACTACACCTAGAAAATCTGCTCTAAAAAAATCAGTAACATTCACCCCGGAAACAAAATCTCAAGATGGCGATAGTATAAAACAGTTATACTTAGATTGGGTGGCCGATCAAAAGGCCCAAGACGACTTTTTCTACGGTCCTTCCACGAGCCAAGCTTTTGAAACACCCGCACCACCTATAGTCGAGGAACAGTTCGATACCACACTCCCAGAAAAGGAACGAAGGGTGAAGAGAGTCAAGAAGTCAAAATCGGAAGACAATACTGAAAATGGTACAACTGAGAAGGATCTAAAGCCCCAGAAGTCTGTTAAAAAATCGAAAATATCGAAACCAACCGCCGCCCCACGTCCGTTCTTAGCGTATTTAAGACAGTATCACGAATCGAGAGAGACGTGGAAGTTCAACAAAAACCACCAAAACCACCTATTGAAACACGCTTTCAACGTCGAGGTCGTTCCTTCCGATCACGTCCATCTTCTCTACGAGTACGTCAGAGGTTTGCAGGGAGGGGTTAGAAAAAGACTTCGAGACGAGGCGTTAGCTATCAAGGTGAAAGATCGAGAATCTGACGCTTCTGGATTCCCAGTGACCATGGCAGATAGTAGCAAAAGACAGCGAGAGTACGACCTTGCCATGAACGAGTATGTCGCGTCAATGACTGCCGCTGGGGCATCATCTCAGATGGGATATGAAGAAGGTGTACTCATGGGACTGTCGGACGCAGCAATGGCTCCTAGAATGGCCAAAAGAATGAGAGCCGAACAAATTCTTGCTGAATTGGGCTCTTCATCTTCCGAGGAGACAACAGATACACAGGCCACAGAAACTGAATCTGTAGCTGCGGACGGAGAAAACAGGTTACGATTGAATGAAGCTACCCCCCAGAAGATCGGAAGGAAAAGAAAGCAACGGACACTTGCCGCTGATGATACAAGCTCTTCTGACTCCGATTCAAGTAGTGACTCTGATGACAGTAGCTCCGATGACGAATCAATGGCAAACGGTGAGAATAAAGGCGAATCATCTTCCAGTTCATCAAGCAGCTCCCCTGGTTCGGGTAGTGATGATGAGGATTCGACCAGTGAAGACGGATCGAGCAGCAGCGAAAGTGAGGACAGTGAGTGAGGATAGAGATCTACATTGAGTAGGTGGCATCGATCACATGCTATCTTCATTATAATGGTTGTTTAAAAGGATGGTTTGAGAGCTATTGTGGGTTAAAGAGTTACAAATCGCATTAATATTTCTTGCCGACAATTTACAGACATTTGATTGACTATTTGATAACTCAGCTGGACAAAATGGAAATGCATAAATCGGTTTCCTGATTTCCTGATTTCTTCTTGGGTGGCCAATAAAGGATGGCTATGAAGATAATACATAGGTGGTGGCTGTTTAGTGGTTGCATTTTCTCCGATATCCAAATCAACCATGATTCATGATACTGTTAACTGAGATACCCAAACAAAAGACATGGCATCAAAAACCAATTTGTTCTTTTGCTTTCACCAATAATATAACATTTCTCACACAATATTACTTCTTATCAGTACCTAGTAATTATGTGATACTACTTACTGTGCCTCATATGCAATGGTATGCATCCATATCTAAAAATCAGTCCTCGTGATGAAATCTTTCGAAGTCTCCGAAGCCTCCCATTGAAACTCGTTAAATCTGCTAACGTCATTTCAATACTCCACTCTTGGAAGCTACCCAATCATTATGAGAAATTTGGACATTTTATCCCACCTTCCTTGAAATCCAAAGAATCCCATCATTCCCATTGTGCACAACACCATCTATCTATCTACTTGACATCTTGAGACTTGACTTGAATCTTGATACTATTGAAGGAACGGGATATTTCTCCGAAATAAACTTTCACCGCCATTTGTTAAATTTTGAGCGATCACTTGCTTAGAGAAAGCTTTATTTAATATCAGCGAATCACCCGATTAGACAGGCCAGCCGGTTTGTGCTTTGCATGCATACTACGTAGGTTACTGCGCAACTTTCTTCAAAGACCCATTTTGATTCAATTTCAACGACTTGAACCCCTCATTCCTGATTTCTCTGGAGACCTCCGTTGTCTCTTCCCTTTATATCTCTTCAATAGAAAGATTGATTCTTCGATATCAAATACCTGAAGACGAGACGGGAACCAACATTTGGATTGAAGGAGAGGTGGGAATTTAGAAAGGTTGTGAAAGTAATCTTGGGTATATTTACAGCACCATGACGAGGGTTTATGTTTATAGTGTCGCTCTTGCGGTTTTTGTTGCTGGTATGTTATTCGTTACTTTATTTTTTAAGAGTTTAGCAGTATCTTCACCAGAGTCAAGTTCTTTGAATTATACTCTCGCCTTCTTCTCCCAAAGCATCATAGCACAATAGCTGACCTTTTAAAATGTATAGCGACAACAATGACTTTTGTATCAATCTTTATACCCGATTGGATTACATGGGATGTAACGACCCCGAACGGAAATCATGTAACGAAATCGATAGGACTTCATCGCAGCTATAGTTCACTCACAGGCCACTCTTCTCATTTCCCTACATCGGAAGATTGTGCGGGGCCAGATAGGGGTTTCTGTTCCATGTGGCGATCCGTGGGATTTCTCATGTCGTTTGCGGCTGTGGTAGAGTTAGTTACGTTGGTCGCATATGTGGTTGTGATATTCGGCGGGAAGCAGAAGAGAGAGACGGGTTGGAAGATACTGGCTTCCTTGCTAGTGTTAGTCGGTGTAGTCCAAGCAGCTAGTATGAGTATCGTGGTATGTTTTGAAAATCAGTGGATGAGAGGCAAGAGAATACTGACTATTGGTAGGCATATTTATATGACCATGATGAACAATTCTTTCCTGGATGGAAGCTGGATAAAGGATGGATTCTCTGCACCATAAGTTGGTGTCTCTCGATTGCATCGGCTTCAGGCATCGCCATCTCTGCATTTGCCCTCGCCCCTGAAGATGGCTATGAACTTATACCAAGTGAGCGTTCCGGTAGAATTTCCGGGTAATTCTACTTCGCCCTTCCTATTTTACAACGAACCCGTAATGCATTGATATGGTCATAACGTTTTGATTTTACTTCTCTTGGTATTTATAATTCTGGTAACAACATGGGTTGTCTGTTACAAGACTTCACAAGGTCACTTGATTTGGGTGGATCACTTTCTGCAATTGAGCATTTTGAAAGCGGCTGTACGAATTTATGCGTATATACGACTGATGGATTTGATTTGATGTGACTAATGTGAATTGATGGTTAGAAATTAGGAGTTAGGCCAATGAAAGCATGCTTCTCATCTCAGTTATACCTTAGTTCCTGCATTGGCTCATGCATTAGATCCATGAAGGCGCCGAGGCTCATTGAGAAACTCGCTAACATATGCAGTTTCTCGTCGTTCATCATATAAAGTTACTATACTGAGGCTTTCAATGGGATGAAAGGCCAAAGATTTGTACATCTGACCTGATGAACCAATAGCCTGGGCCCTTACAGTAACTAGCATCTCATTAACATGTTTGCACATCAGCACAAGTATCTGCTCCTCGGCAATTCGTCGCTACAGATTGTGTACATTGGTAGGTAAGACGACTCTTCGGCCATGGATTGGAATACAGACTTTATTTTCTGGCTTGCAAGCTTGTAACCACGATAGAAAAAGGATGGAAAGGGAATCCCGAGTTTTACGGGTTGGTGCATGAAAATTGTCACACGTACTTGTTAGTGTGTAACTTGAAGAATAACCGTGAAATTGTGTGAGTATCTAGGGTGGATAGGTCAGGCAGGACAGAGGAGTTAATGATACTAGGGAGATGTACGAGATTTGAAGCTTGTGGCCGATGAGACGCTGCTTAATTGTTTGCTTTTGCTTTTTCAAGCAAGGAAAGGATAATGGAATGATTTTCTTTCTCAACTCTGCCTAGCAATCAACGAATTTCCCAGCAACATATTTGATATCGGTGACTTTACAGTGCGTCTGTAATACACAACTTGTGTAAAAAGAAACCTTGACTGCGCTTCACAGTGAACATAGGAGGCGTCAAGAGCACACGACCATCCGCATGGCGACTAACTTTCTCAACCTTCCCAGGACAATTCCTATCTAGATATATGAGAACCTCTTTGTGTGCGAATACTCTATCGAGATAGACTGCGAGCTGCGATTTCTGCCCAAAGACCTGACACGGGGCCTACTTTTCAAATGCAGGACCATTCAACGCAAAGCGAGGTTAATGTTTTAGGCAAAGAATACCCTCAATTTCACATCGTGGGATGCTCAAACTTTTCTCAATCAGATTGGCCGTATGAATCCCAGCTCTATCCGACATGTCACTACCAGATTCTTTCTTTCTATGATCTGGAGATCTTCAATATCGCTCTTCCATTTTGATTACGTTTGAAATCGAATTAGACTGTACCAATTCTTAGGGAACAACGCTTGATGGACTTGACAATCTCAATATTGTTGTGGAGGCATTGACTATAGTCGATGCTCGCTTCAGAGCCATTTCGTCCCTACAAAACGTCACTCTCAACTTGTATGAGGATGGTCCGGATGGTTATATTAGTAAGGAAATGATGAAACACGGATGGACTATCAACACTACGGAAAACGAACAATCAGATAGCAATGGCGACGATGCGTATGAATGACTCGATCTGTATGATGGTGATTATGATCGTTAAGATGATACCGATGATATTTCCGACACTATAACGATAGTAATTTTTAGAGAAGAGCGGCAGACTGAGTTGATACTAGTCGATTGCACTGGGAATGAAACATAGACTGGCTGTCACTGACACCTCTTGCATGGCAAAAAGTTGTTGAAGATAGCGTAACATCACCATCCCACATATGCCAGATGAGAGAAACAAGCAATGTTCCTGACCCTATCTCATCACAACACTCCTCTTACAGCAATCTTACCCTGAAAACTCTTTTCTGCCCGCTTAATCTTTCTAATCCTGCAAAATGGCTGACTGCTCTTTCATTACGTCACACTTCGCAACATGGCTTCTCTCGACTGCGATTCCGTTTTGCTGCTTTTTTCATGGCTACGGTTTCCTTAGCTCGTTGTACAGGTTGACGATATACGATTGAGAAATAGTATTCTCATTAAGATACTCATGAGTTCGTGGATAGGAGTAATGACGAGAACAAGAACAATCTAGATGTCGAAATTTCTTTGAATTTGACAGAAGAGGAAGACCTTAAGATGAAATAATAATGACTGTAATATAGAAGGGGTGCTTTGAATACTGGTCCCTGGTCCCTCTTTCCCCCCGCTCATGCATGTATCGCCCCGCAGCACAATATTTGGCTCAAACTTTCTTTAAATATTTTTAGAAAATCCTTATCGGCAATCTCAAGCTGATGGTCCTATCTAGATATATTGTAAGAATTATAGTGTTATATGTACTTCTGAGTTCAATGAAATTGAGAAGATTAAGGAGTGAAAATTGGTAAAAGAATAAATAGATAGATTGTGTAACTCAATCGTTTAAAAGTACAGAGTTAACAGATCTTGGTTATTGGAATCTACCACAAGAGTTCGAATAGCTCTTATAAGCTAACTGAAAGGACCTGATGAGATCATGTGCTCAAGCGGTAGCGAGTAGGGCGCGATTTAACCCCGATCCTAATAATCGTAGGAAAAAGCTAATAAGAGCTTGAGAAATACCTGGCTAGTTGAATTGAGCCCTAAATAATATGACTCTCCTCGTATTAAGATTTTTTATTTTCATTGAGAGTAGATAAAGTATAATATTATTGTCACATGTTTTAATACTTGAATCATTTAAAAAGGGTCCAGAATGTCAACAGAAGGTGATTTGGCCGAGTGGTCTAAGGCGATGGTTTTAAGACACTTCATTCGAAGTAGAATTCACCATTATCGAGAGATGCGAGGGTTCGAACCCCTCAGTCACCAATCTTTTGTACTTTAAATTTTTGTAAAGTTTCTTCTCCAAACCCATGATTTGCTTTTGCTCCCACATCCGATGCGTTTGCTCCTCTTTTCCTTACATAAGAATTCCTTTTGTTACCAGCTAGCAGTGCTGTAAAACTTGTACCAAGGAAATATACTAGAGATTGCTGCTTTCAACAATTGCTTCCTGATTCAAATTTATAATTTGAAAGTATGCTTTAGCAAACTAGCCGTTCGGGCAATCCCGAAACAATTCGGCCTGGGTAAGCTTATCGAACGACCCCTCATTCGATAAGGGATTCCATTTCTTGAAACTCCACATCTTGCTACATCTTGCTTTTACCATTAAACTCTCACTCAACTTTCACAATATTGGCATTTCCTTCAAGTCATAGCAGGAATGTCACCCTCTCGCACATCGCCGCCTCCTGTTGCTTCAAAGGGTCTCACAAACGAGCAACTCGACACTTTTTACAAAGATGGTTACTTAATAATCCCAGGAGCTCTATCCCAAGAAACCGTTTCCTCCCTACTATCCGAAACTCATTCTATGTTGAACAATTTCTCGTTGGAAGATCATCCTATGACAAAATTCAGCACGGGGGAAGGAGATGATGTGGAACATGTTGGGGATAGCTATTTCCTAGAGAGTGGTGATAAGATCCGATTTTTCTTTGAAGAAGGTACGTTTCCTCGTGTTATGAATTATGAATTATCCAATTTCAATTGATATGAAGCAATTGAATTTGTCAAATCAGACTGAATCCACAACGATTTACTCACACCTAAAAACCAGACGCACTCTCCCCAAAAGGCGAACTCCTCAAACCCAAACATCTCTCCATCAACAAGATCGGGCACGCCCTCCATTCACTCTCACCCCCCTTCGCCGCGCTCCTCTCCCCTAGCGCAACTCACTCGCCTTCACTCATCGCGAAATCCCTTGGCTTCGAAAAACCCCAATGTTTACAATCGATGATAATCTGCAAGAACCCCGAAATTGGCGGCGCAGTCCCGCCTCATCAAGATTCTACATTTTTATATACCGATCCACCTAGCGCAGTGGGTTTCTGGTATGCGCTCGAGGATGCCACGAGGGAAAATGGATGTTTGAGTTTTTGGCCCGGGAGTCATAAGTGGGAGGGAGTGGGGAAGAGGTTTGTGAGGAAGAAAGAAGGAGGGGGGACGGAATTTGTGGATAATGAGGGGGAGGCTTTTCCGAGGGGGTTGGAGAGGAGGGAGAGAGTGGGAGAGGAAAAGGAAGGGAGTTATGTAATGGGTGAAGTGAAAGCGGGGGATCTGGTGCTTATTCATGGAAATTTGTTGCATAAGAGTGAGAGGAATACGAGTGGGAAGGGGAGAATTATTTATACGTTTCATGTCATTGAGGGACAGAATGTGTATGATGAGAGGAATTGGTTGCAACCTCCTGAGGGGGGGTTCACTAGGTTGTAGGTTATGAGTTGGAAAGGGAAATATACAGCGTGAAATGTTGCGTTACGATGATTGAGATCCGTGTGTGAACTTCGTCTTGGAAGGTGCGTCTACTCTTGGGCTGGATAACAGAATATCGATGTACTTACACATGCATACATTCCAGACTACCAAATGAGGAGACGAGAAAGATGGGTGGGCAAGGTGGGATTATGAAGATTGCGTTGCTGAAAATATGAGAACAACATCGCCTTTGGTGTCGAAAATGAGTTTTTCTGAAGCCTCGGGGGTGTCTGGTGCCATTGTGAGGGGATTTATATTCAATATAAGTTGATAGCTATTAATAATAGAATGGGACTTAAGAAACTCTCTGTTTGTGAAGATCAATATCTGATGCTGAGATGGTATGGATATGATGTAGAGCACTGCTGGTTTTGCAAAGAGCATAGAGTTGTGCATGGGATAGAAGATAGTTGACGTTTTGAGAGAAGTTAAGCTGAAGATGATATAGAGATGGTATTGTTTTTGAGGCCGAGAGAGGTAATCAGGCTAAGCTCTGGAAGAACGACAGTCTTATCATTTATTTTTCGAGAATCGCTTGTTTGGAGATTTGGCCCAAAATATTCACTTGAAGTTACAGACTATGCGATCGGAGCTTGTGAACTGAATCGATATATGAGGAACCAGAGCCAATATAACTGGAAAACTGAAGTGAAGTAAAGGTGAATAATTATTGATTGAGTAAAATTTCCTCGTCCATGAAATCAATGAATTTCATGCATTTCGTGTTGTCAAAAGGTGTACGCGACAACTGTGCCTTGTCGGGATTATTCGCCTTCACTCTCGCCGACAGTTCAAGCTCCGGTTGCGCTTCTCTTCAGTTCCTTAAAATCCTTCATATCTAAACCACATAACCTCTCCCAAATCTTGAGCAGTGGAATACGGATATCCTGTTTGACACCATGCGCAGACGAATCATATAAATCATACCTCCTGTTTGGCAAATTTTTATCACAAAGAGCAGCCACTTCCACTTTGTGGATTTGGTCGAAAACATAGTCAAATGTGAGCTCTGTGTCAGCGAGATCCGGCACCGGGAATATACCTAGTTTTTTAGAGCTTAGGAGGAGTGTTCCGATGACCATGCCACTACATTCAAAGGAAGTTCGGCCGTCTGCGTTGCAGTAATTTTTACCGGTGTTGATTATTGTTTCGACCGTGGAGTAGCCGTCGCGTATTGCGCTCAATCTTCGTTCCTGGATTGCATCTTCACTAGTGTTAGTCATGCAATGCGTTCAGAAATCCAGGGGGAGAGAAAACCATCTTACCAAGAACTCGTTTTGGAATTGGAAGGTCATCTCTATCTTCACCAATCCTACCATTACTTAGTCGTTCTGCAATTCGAGTCACTGTTTTGAAGATACTTGGCTTTTCAAATACCCAAGAAATACTAAGCCATGGGAGTAGATCTCCATTTAATTCCTTCGGTAATTTGCCCTCAAGCAAACATATCCATCTGTCAGACATAATTTCAACCACCTCATGTAGTTGATACTTGTCGACTAGGGTAGAAATCCTCAATAGCAAATCCAAATCAACTTCACGAGGAATACGTCTTGTCCGGCCATGAATAACGCACATCAAAATAGCAAATGCATCGGGGTCATCATCAGGAAGAGAAATTTCAACCTTGCCAGCAGAAGCTAGTTCTCGACCTTCTCTGAAATTGTTGTGTTGAAGCATGGCTTTGAATACGGGAGAAGCAAGACACATGTGTTTGGATGAGACTAACATCTGTACATCTTCGCTGCTAGCGCTTGGTTCAATCGTTGAATCATTCTCCTCCGAGTCATCTCGTGGTTCTGCTTCTGTCTTTGCTGAATCTCCTGGATTTTCTCCTTCCTTTGTGTCTTCTAGCTCTATTTTTCGTGTAAGAACTAGGACCAAATCTCCGTCCGGATCATATGTCAGAACCATCTTGCCTGATATCTCTTAGGGTACGAATTTAAATTGCTGTTTTTATATTTTTGACAAGTTTTTTATAAGTCGTGAAGTAGGTCAAGAGATTGGAACTGGCCTGAGATGATTGAATTGTACATCTGTTAATAAACTCAGACAGGTGTGATGAACATTCACTTACGATGAGAAATTGATATTATCAAATTATAGACATCGAATTTTGTATTGCCTATTAATTGAAATTTGATATTATTGATAAGATCTAAGGCTGTAGCCTGCCAGATTTAATTGTGGCTGAGATTTAACTAAATGGCACAGTAAACCCCACTAATTTATGCCCCTCTGCCTTACTTCATTGTGGTCCTCAAGGTTCTCGAAATCCATCAAACAATCCATAAGCTCCTTGGTAAAATATCTTGATTCTACAAAGACTTTTAACAATTTCGGAAATTTACCAACTTAGTATTGAAGTCGAGCTAACGAAAGATGTCTATCACTATTGACAAGATCCTTGCTGCTTCCCCGGACACTCAACGTGGCCGTCCGACACAGCTCAGTTGTGATCCAAAGGGGGAGCGTATTGCTTATGCCGTACGTGTATATATCGAAGTAACGATATGCAAGTGCTGACTTTCTTATTTCCAGTCTGGTAAATCAATTTTCGTTCGTAATATCGATGAGCCTTCATTAAGTAAACAATTCACAACTCACACCACTCAAACTACCGTTGCTCGATTCTCTCCTTCCGGTTACTATATTGCCAGTGGTGATATCTCTGGAAGCGTCAAGGTCTGGGATGCCATAGAAGGAGTCAACGTCAAGGGAGATTACCATATTATAAATGGCAGAATTAATGATATTGCTTGGGATGGGGATTCTCAACGTATCATTGCAGTGGGGGATGGTCGAGAACGATACGGAGCTTGCATAACTGCAGATAGTGGAAATACCGTAGGAGAAATTGTTGGTCATACTTCGGTCATCAATTCGGTTGCAATTCGTCAACAAAGACCACTCAGAGCAGCTACTGGATCAGATGATATGAGCATGGTGTTCCTCCATGGAGCCCCTTTCAAATTCAATGCCAAGCTGGGAGAGCTTCATAAAGGTTACATTTACGGAGTAGGATTTTCTCCGGACGGAAATCACCTCGTAAGTGTTGGAGCAGATCGCAAAATTCAATTATATGATGGAAAAACTGGTGATACCAAGGCAAGCTTTGGGGAGGGAGAGCATACGGGAAGTATATTTAGTGTCTCGTGGGCGAAAGACTCGAAGAGATTAGTCACAGCCAGCGCTGACCAAACCGTCAAATTATGGGATGTCGAAGCTGGTAAGGCTGTCCAAACTTGGAGATTCGGTGGAGAAGGAAATGTAAGCATTCCAGATCACCAAGTTGGTGTTGTCTGGCCTTCTCGCAGTGACGGATTGATCATCAGTTTGAACTTGGCTGGAGATCTAAACTATTTGGCCGAAGGAATGGACAAACCAACAAAGATTGTTCAAGGACACGGTAAAGCTATTACGGCCATTGGCTCAGCCCACACGGAGAAAGGTCAAACTTTATGGACAGGTAGTTTTGATGGTCGAGTCGTCTCATGGGATGTCGGTACTGGTATTGGCTCTGCTACTGAAGGTTCTTCGCATACCAATCAAGTATCAAGTTGGGCCAGCGCTGGAGATAAATCCTATAGTGTTGGCTGGGATGATACTTTACGGACTATCGACGTTCCTCAAAACATTTTCGTTGGTGAGGCAGCTAAGTTGAACGGACAACCTAAGGGAGTAGCAGCTGTGAGTGACAAATTATACGTTGCTACTACAAACGGCATCGATATCTTCTCTAAAGGCAGCCTCGTGAATACCGTGGCTACCAAGGACTTCACGCCGACATCTATTACAGCAAACAGGAACAATGTAGCGGTAGGAGATGATCGCAATGTTGTACACATATACAACGTTGACGGAAACGATTTATCTCTCAAAACAAAACTTACAAAATCTCTAGCCGTGATCTCCGCACTAGAATTTTCACCCAGTGGAGACTTTCTCGCAGCGGGAAACTCGACAGGCAAGATTCATGTTTATGATACATCCGATTGGGAAATCAAAACGGATCGATGGGGTGGCCACACGGCTAGAATAACCAGCATTGGTAAGTACTTTTCATCTTTTCTTTCACAGGATGCCTTACATCCCATACCCAACGCCCCGTTACATTTTTTCACGCCGCACAACTAATCTAATACTTCTTTCTAGATTGGAATCAAGCGGGAACCCACGCCGTGAGTGGCAGTCTCGATACCAATGTCTTTGTTTGGAGTCTCGCTTCACCAGGAAAGAGAGTCAAAGCTCCCAACGCGCATAAAGATGGTGTTACCGGTGTTCGTTGGGTTGATGGCGGAAAGAAAATCGCTTCTGTGGGTGGAGATGCTTCTTTGAAAGTTTGGGATGTTGCTGGGTTGGTTTAAAGCGAAACATGTTTTTAGTGAATGCGTGGTAGCGAAGTACTTATGCATGTTCCCTCTCGCAATGTTGCAGATTTTAGCGCAGGAGAATATCAAATGAAAGCATTTTTTGAGAATTAAATATTAACATAGATTTACATATTCATTAACAAATGAGAAAAGATTGGAAATTTACTCAAATGTCCAAAAAGCAAGACCCAAATACGAGATGATGTGTAATGAATTTCGAATTTCGAAAGATCTCGATGTAACAATTTTTATCAGTGACGTGGGAATCTAAATGAAAAACTACTCGCACAGAGTAGAAGAATGATGAAAACAGAAAGACGCAAATTAGACTCCCCTGACACGATACGATCTTGGCGTATGTAATATGGCTTTTCATTTTATGCGAAAGTGGCTCGAGCAGCTCCAAAATGTGACTATTTCCTTGATTTCGTGATTTATTAGTGGAGGCGTTTGGAAGACAATCTTTGCAGGAGATGTGGCTAATGAGAGCTGACGTCATCAGCCGTGTGACTTAATTAACCAATCAAAAGATTTATTCACTCTAATTTCCGTGACATCCCTCAAGCTTCTCCATGTTATTTCCACTAGTGGGAACTAGGGGATCAGTCTGGCGTAACTGCAGGAGAAACGTCAATTTTGGTAAACATTGGTAACTGGTTGGTATTGGTGGGATTCGTGATGATTCCTTTATTGATATTAAGAAAAATGAAAAAATCAAGGTACGAAATCTCAAACAAGTTCCACCAAAAAGTACATAGGTAAGTGAAAGAGAAAAGAGTATTAAAGTTGACTTTCCTTCTACTAGAATTCTTGGATTTCTTGTGATATCTTCATTTCAATTCTCTTCTCTCCAACCCACTCCAACTCTACTTCATCAGAGTATTCGTTGCTCTTCACGTCGCTGGGTTCCTCAACTTCATCTTTCTATTTGCCTTTGAAGAGACGGATCGAAGGTACCAAATACAAAATGGGCATGTTCTCACGCAAAGAGCAGGCACCTGCTACTGCTGGACCTGGAGCAAATGTAGCTACTCATGAAACAAAGCATCATGGTAAAGGACCATTGGTTCTTCCAATGAGTAAGCGTCCAAGTTTTGGTCAATGGCTTAAAGTGACATGGCTCGATATCATCACCATGGCTGCTATGGGTGCTGTTGGTCTTGGTGTTTATGAAGCTCATCCAGCTCCTTCTCGATCTTTCCCAGTCTACTTCCAAGATGGAGAGATTGTTTATCCTCAATTCGCATACGTGAGTATACACTCCATCTACCCTCACTCTCATCCAATCACATCCAACACAATATCTGACATATATTCATCTAGCCTCTCCGTAACGAAATCGTTCCAATCTGGGAAGCTGCACTCCTCGCATCTCTCGTTCCCATCGTCGCCTTCTTTATTGTTCAAATTCGTGTCCGATCTTTCTGGGATATGAACAATGCCGTCATTGGTCTACTCTACTCCCTCATCACGGCCGCTGTCTTCCAAGTTTTTCTCAAATGGCTCATCGGTGGTCTTCGTCCTCATTTCCTCACTGTCTGCAAACCCAACATTCCAGTAACTACTGCACAAGAAACGGGAAATGGTCTCAACTACATCATGTACGATCGAACAATCTGTACAGGTGACGAAGATGAAATCGACGACTCTCTCGAATCGTTCCCATCTGGCCACTCTACTGCAGCTTTCGCCGGTTTTGTCTTCTTATACTTGTATTTGAACGCAAAGCTGAAGGTTTGGTCAAACTATCATCCTGCCATGTGGAAGCTCATCGTTACATATGCACCTATTCTCGGCGCAACGCTTATCGCAGGTGCCCTCACTATTGATGAATATCACAACTGGTATGATTGTCTCGCTGGAGCTATCATCGGAACGGTTATGGCATTCTCATCTTATAGAATGGTGTATGCGTCGATTTGGGATTGGAGAACTAACCACATCCCATTGAACCGCTCAGTTCCTTTCCCTGGTACTGGTGCTGGAGCGGAACTTGAGGATGCGACGTTTACGAGAAAAGTTGGATGGGGCACCGAAGGTTATGGTGCTAGTGGATTTGGTGGCTATAATCATGGATATGGCCATGGTCATGGTATGGTCCAAGGTGGAGATATCAGAAATAAGGAATATAACAATGGAGCTGGTACAGCGGGCGTTGGACGCAAACCTGTTGGTGCAGGTGCGGGTCACTATAACGGGGATGCTGCTCACATCGTCTAAGTCTAAGATATGCGAGCTACTCTAAGAAGATAACGGAACTTGAAGATGAGAGTTTGGAGTTGTATAGTATGTTATGATATGGCGTTTTAGTGGAAGGAAGCAAGGTTGGATTCTACGAACATGATACCAGCATAATTTGCATTGGCCTGGGGTTTGCTTTTACATTTTACATTCGATGATTTTATTAGCTTTTAATAAATAAATATTTGGGAATTAAAAGACTTTGTTGTACTTTTTGTTTTTTGGTAATTCGTGTACTGTTATCCTCATCCTTGTGTTCATGATTGTAATAAAGTGAATGGGAGGGCTTAATTGAAGTGAACTGGAGAGGAGTTTGGGGTTAAGTTTTTTTGTTTTTTTCAAAATATAAACTAAAGGGAGAATAGAGGGATTGAATAAAAGAAATTCATGTCAGCCCATAAGCTCGACCGATGTGATATCATAAGTCAACCACCCTATTTTCGGGCCACCCCTCTTTTGGGCCACCCTTTACCACC